>VYXF01008533.1:1625838-1649277 GCA_013397295.1 Polioptila caerulea
GCAGGACGAGGGGCTGCGGGTGCTGGCCGGGATGGGCGGCGGGGCTGAGCTGCGGGGGCAGGGTGCCGCCAGCCCTCCTCGGGAGACGCGGTGCCCATCCCGTGCCCGCCGGGATGCTCCAGCCGCCGCAGGAAGCGGCCGCTTGGCGTTGGAATCTCCATTGCACCCAAGCGCTGCGTCTGCCGGCGCTGCCCCCGCCGCCCTTCTGCTTCACCTGCTCCTTCCTCCAGCCCGAGAGGTGACCTGCGGACTGTGCGGGGCGAAATGCGGGCTTTGCAGAGTCCGAGTCATCGTCCGCAGAGGATGTACGAGTGAAGGCGGATTTGGGATGTGTGTGCGCGGTGTTGGGGATTGGCGAGGCACCAGCAGCAGACGGACAGTTGTTTTGTTTCCTCGGCTGGAAGGGGCATCTACGTTTTAGCGCTTCTAGGGTCTGCTTTTGGTACAAAATGTCACATGCCTTCCTGCACGTAATTGCTGCACACTCGCTGTGCTGCTTTTAGGGTTGATTCTTAATCTGTGTTGGCTTTAGTTAAAACTAGCAATTAGGGAGGGGGAAAATCCAGTCAAGCTGGAAAAATATCTCTGGCTGTGTTGCGATGGGGTCTAGGAATAGCACTGCATTTACATCTTTCATGAGATAGTGCTGTAGCTCTGTGGTGTAAGCTCATTGCTGGTTTTATTTGCTTTTTGTAAAGTTGCTGTAGATCACAGCATTATCGTATACCAAAAGTATTCCGTTTCTTGCACTGTGACTTGTGTTTTTATACAGAGCTCTACAAAACACGTCTATCTTGAGCTCATGAATTCTTAAACTGCTGCTGGATAATTCCTCTGTGCTCTGCTGAAAGCTACAGGTATCTCCCTGCAGACAGGCTGTTTATGGCTCTGGTTCTTATAACGTGACCATAAGTGCCAGTGGAATTCTTGACAGTCCTTAACTTTCACAAATTCGTTCTTTTCTTTTTTTTTTTTTTTTTATAATAGAGCAAAAAATGCATTTTAAAGGCTTACAAACTATTTCTAAGATAGGCTTCCATTTTTATTAACTACATATAATGGTGTAGCAATTCTGTTTCTCAGTAAGGAAATATTCTTTTAAGAGCTCTTGTGTAATAAGCGAGGAAAAAATGCAACTATGGACTAGACTTTTGAAACAGGTGGGTTTGGTATTTTTTTATATTCAGTAAACAGATTTGATGCCAGCAAATTTGATATAATCTTGAGTGAATGTAATGATCTATATGATCTGGCTTATAAAATTTAAACTTGGTGATTTTCCGAGGAGAGTTTTGAGGAAGAGGCAGTCACAAGTTTTTGCATCTTCACTGTAGCAAGATAATATGTGCATCACTGTGTTTGCATGTTTAAGTGTCTCATAGTTTTGCTGGAGTTCTGTTTTCTGTATGAAATTCCATGCTGAGAATAGTGCTTTTTAGCCAAAACCTGTTGTGTTGACTGAATGTTTTCTTTCTATGGTTGATGATTATAACTGTGAAGAATCTGAATGTACTTCATGTGAAGCAAGTATTTTTGCTGGCATGTTGTGCCAGTAAGTTCATTAGAGTATGGTTCACTAATGCTGTAGAGAGAAGGAGGTCATTTACTGAATCAGTATTTTTCTGTGACCATTTTTTAAGATGTATCCAACAGAAAATGACTCAACTTTTCTTGTTCTTTGAGAAGGTGTGGATGGGCCTCTGAGCAACCTGGTCTAGGGGAGGATGCCCTTGGCAGAGAGACTGGAAACAGATGATCTTTAAGGCCCCTTCCAGCCTAAACCAGTGTGTGATTCTGTGTATGGAATTGGATCATCTGGTGAAATTAGGCAGAGGAGACCCCTTTGAGCACTGAGAGACGTTGACCAGAAGTAGGACTAAAACAACTTCTGCCCCAAGTCTTGGTTTTTGAAATATGGTTTCACAGAATGAATTGCTTTTAGCAAATCTCTTCCAACATTCTGTGACTTGGTATAGGAGGGTAGAAAAAGAATTTTGAAATAGTCAATTTCATTAATAAATAGAATAAAATACTACAGCTGAAAGTTTCAAACCAGGAGGAGGCTGCTTAGCATGTTGATTGCTACTATGTGTACAACTTCAACATGACATGTGCTTCCTGAGGAGCCTAGGCAGTAAAACTTTCACCCACTGCTTTTCTAACTGGTGGAAATAGCTTTCTTAATTGTAAAAGAGTTGTAGCAGTGGTGAATAGTGAGTAATTTGTCAACTCCAAACTGTTGCTGTGCAAATGAGCCAGTCCTGCTTTGAAGGGAAAATGCATATTAATAAAACTTGCCCACTACTTCAGTGAAGTAGAGCGTATCAATGTTGCTTTTGCTGTGCAGCAGAGACACCTGAGGCATGAGGGCATGAAGAAAAAACCATGCTGATTTTCTGACTTAGGTGGCTCCTAAGTTAGAACTGACTCTTGGACCATGCTGCACTAGAGAAAGTGATCTGTGAAATAACACTGTATCAGTAACTCAGACTGCAGCTAAATATTTCTTAGGTGGTTTTAGGGTGGTATGTGCTTTATGTTTGAAAAGTGATTGTGAGCAGATGTGACTGTAAGTTTACTCTGCTGATTCCATGTGCAGGTGACATCTTCTTAGGAACCTGTGTGAAGCTCTTCTGTAAAGTTATGCATCCTCGTAACAGATTCAAAAGCAGGTATATTTTAAAAATAGTAGAAGTCACTAGATTACCTAAGTTAGGCAGTTTTCATTCATATAATTTAATCAGCCTCCTCAGGGGAGTAGGAAAATATTACCTAGTCTTGCTACTTATTCAGCATTTCTCTTCAAAAATACTCTGTTTTTGCTGGGGCTGAGAGCAGTAGCTGAACAAACCTGTCAGTAGAGCAAGGTGTAAAATGTAAATGATTTGAACTGGTTTTTTTCCAGAGGAAAGCTTTTCATTGGGTAGTAATGCTTAAAAAGTACTGGTCGTACAGATTTTGATCTGTAGTCATTTTTACTTTAAAATTACCGTTTTCTATGGCTACTTTTTCTCTCACTTTAATCATGTATCATGGTACACATGTATACAGTAACAGGATTCTGTAGGAATGTGTGATGACCTCTGTTACCATCTCAGTAAGCATCTGTTGTTTATTGAGAATTATCTTGATAATCTTGAGTCAAATTGAAGCAAGTAATTGGTTTCTTTCCTCACCATGCAGTGGATGTTGTTTACTGTGGTCTTGTCAGTTCAGAAAGTTTTGTGGTTGATAGTTGCAAATGTTGTAGGGGAAGAGACTCCAGGAACCACCCTTTTCAGAAGTGCTGCTTTTCAAATCAGGTGTAGGCTGAGATGGTGTCATTTGCCATGAGGACTCAGGTATAGCATCCCAACCAACAGTCCTGGTCTTGGAGGAGTTTAAGTATTGCAGCTACTCTGGGGAATTTCAAAGTCTAGCTGTTCTTCACCTCAGGGCAAGTAGAGGTTTAGTGCAGAGATGGATTTGGATAACTACTGCCCGGGCTGGCTGACCAGTGTGTGCATGCTGGTGTTGCTGGATTGACTCTGACCTTTCAGAGAAACTGAAAATGTTGTCCTTGAAGGTGTAGCCAAACAGGAGTAACAACTTCTTCAGTCCCTTCCTAACTTCCTCCCTTTGACCTTGCTTATTAGATCATTCTGAGGAATGATCTCTGCCTGCTCTGCTGGAGTCAGTTGTTATCCAGTGAAAGATCAGCCTTTCAAACTCAGATCAGTTGCACTAACAAGTGGAACATCAAAAGAGTTTTTCACTATCACTGATTTGAATGGTTTTCTCTGCAGATTAATTAAAAATTAGCATAGATGAAAGCAAATCTCACTTCAGTTTTAAATGGCATTTGGCGTGTGTATGCTCTTCAGACTAATCAAACATTCCTTTACATTTTTAATTGACGAATATATTGGATTTTGTCTTTTTTAAATTACTGGGTTTTGTACCATATGTTATGTATGAGATCTAGACTCAGAAAGTCTGAAAAAATAAGGAGTAAAATATTTCAGAGTTTTGATATTTTGTTTCTTTCATGCACCTAAAGAAATTGAAATGCTGTAAAGGGGTTTTCGAAACAGTCGTAAATGCAGTTAATCAGTAACAGTTTATGGTATTTTTGATCCTTTCAAATCTAATGAGTAGATGAATGTTGTGACAGTTATGCTCCAAAGATTAGGGGACAAAACCCAAAAATCTAGGTTTTTTCTTGGAATCAGTAAACATGTAAAAACAATTTTAGATTAAAAACTGTAATTTGACTTGGAGCCATAGAAACTTAGGTTCTTTGGATGTTGTTTTTGATTTGTTTGTGCAAATTTCCAATGCGTTGTATTGCTTTTTATGCTTTTTATTTCTATCTTGTTTTAGATCTTGAATCTTGAGAGGTCTGATACACTATTTCAGTTCTATTATATCTTATGCCTGATTAAACCAGAAAGTGTTGAGGAAAAGCTTGACTCATGAAAGCTGTCTTCTCTGTTTTTTTCTGTTGGCTATTTTGTGTTGTTTTTCAGGTTTTTTTCTTTTGGTGCTGTTTTTTGGTTTTGTTTATGTGTTACAAATGGCTGAGTGTAAAGTCACTATTGGTGCATTGTGACTGTGGAGATGAAGGATAAAGCATACCCTGAGTTTAGTGTTTTAACAGATGAAGCCATTTCTTTAGGTATTGTCACTGCAAAATATTGATGAAAATCTATCAAGTACTTGTGAAGCATCCACTCCACCTAAAATTCATTGAAAGATCACACTGCTGCCATTGTGCATTAACGGAGAGGTGCCACATACTTGGCTTCTTTTTCTCCAAAAGATCTTGTCTAGCAAAACTTTGTGTGGTGACCTTGAATCACCACAGCTTAAAGTATTTCAGAGTTAAGGGGACTTACTTTATTTTTCTCTTCAATTTCTGAAACTGTTAGCTACATTCAGTTGAATTTAACAGGAAAATGGTGACCTCAAACATAAAAGGTTTCTGCCAGCAGGGAGATGTAATGGCCAAACTTGTGTCCCTGCTGAGAGAGGGGCACGGCTGCTGATTTGTTGTGGGAAGCAGGAATTTGGGAAGCAGGAGTGAGTGGCTGTGTGGGTGTCACACACCTGCCAGGCAGGGTATGGGTGGCTCTGATGCAGTCCAAGTGTTTTTGCATGGCCAGCCTTGGTGAGCCAGTGCTCACATGGGGGGGGAGGAGGAGCACGAGACTCACACAAGATGTTGGGGGGAACATGAGAACTTCAAAAGGGTAAAGAGGGAAGCATATGAGACTTCAGCTGGTAGCAAATAATGTTTCATTAGTTTGGTCATTTTTTTTCTAGTTGTTTTCAGTTACTGGAAAGGTTTCCATGACTTTCAGGTAAAATTCTACACAGCTAATGTGTCACTTTATTTTTAAATGTCACTTCAGATTTCCATATGATTTGAATAACAGATTCAGTGTAAAGCACAAGATTCTATTTTGATTCCAAAGTAAATTTTCTTTCCTTACTGTGGATATTATTTTTAAGTCTACTAGTACATAGTATGGGATTTTTTGGTTTGATTTTTTTTTTTTTCTCACCTTCTTGGGCTTAGAGTAAAATTTATTAGAGGGTGACTCTTCAAAGATATTCTGGTGATTTCAGTTATAACTGATAAATTTATTCCAAAACATTTCTAAGTTATGTCTTTTATAGGTGAATTAAGGATAAAATGGTGGCTTTTTTTGTAAATTATTTTTCATTAAGTGTTGGTGGCCAGAAGTATACAGTTAAAATTTATTTGGATATATAGAATGTTTATGGTACAGTATTACAATGGTTTTGAACCTATTAATAGGCAGGAAAAAGAAATTAATAATGACATTAGATGTTTACTTAGATCTCAGCTGTACATACAAACACATGGCTTTTCCCCTGTTTAGTTATATAGGGATTTTGGTAAAAAGTCAATTCTTTAGAGCTTTCCCAAAGCAAGTGAGTCATACATGATGGAGAGGGACAGAAGATATCAGTCCTTAATCCAAAGGAAAGCTGTTTCATCTTTATGTATCAAAGGAAGGTTGGTGGGTGGATTTCTCTGCCTTGGACTCACAGAGGACCATCCTGTTGTTCTTTGATTCTGTTGCAGCTTGTAACCCAATATCTGTCTGTCTGTGTGCTTCTCCACTTTCAATCTGCTTTAGAACTTGCACTGATCTTGACACTGCTTAGTTGTGTGGATCATCTCATACTGAGTTTCTTGCCTCTCTCCTGGCAGGAGAATTTGTGATTGCAGCATAGGGTAACGATTTAGACAGGTGGGATGTCCACTTCTAGATCTGCCATAGTCTTTGTTGTTGACCTGTTGAATGTGCATCTAATTCCTATATACACATTCTGTCACTCAATTCTAATCTCTTAATGGAGGTTTAAGGGCAAGGAAAGGCCAGTGAAGGTGCCTGTGCCCTCGCTTCACACTAGTGGAATGACAGTCCTTCCAGTATCCTCCTATTTTCCCTCACTGCAGAATCTTGGGGAGGTGCCAAGAGCAGGGAACACAGTGAACAGTTTGCTGCACAACTTGGAAGAAGGTAGTCTCTCAAACTGTCCTCTGGCCTGCTCAGCCACCAGAAAATAAAGAGCATTTTGGCAGCAGGTCAATGAAAGCCAGAAGTGGTGAACAGAAGGCTGGGAAACATGCTTAAAATCTGAATGTCAGCCAGGAAAGCTGGACTTAGGCAGTCTTGCAAATTATGAGGGCAGCCTTATTAATTGAATGTTCGAGCTTGTGGAAAAGTTGCCTGAGGCATAGAGTGTTTATGGGTCAATATTTACCACTGAAGTGGGGACTCAACCCTCCTCAAGCAAAGCTCACAATGTCGAAATTAAACCTTTGTAGCTGCATTTACCACTTCAGCTGCAGGTTCAGTGGGTTTGGGATCCTGTCTAATGTGAGTGGGTTAAAGCATTGAGATAGCTGCTCTTCCAAAAAGACAGAGACTTCTATTGTTCTTGCTTTTTAAATCAGTCATTAACATGGATGGACGTGTCCATTTTGTATTTAAACATTTATTAAAACAACTCCAAAATACTTAGAATGCTCAAGATTGCCCAATTTAGAAACTTGTGAGTAATTAGGTACTTAGGTTCTCCTGGGTTTGTTTTTCAGAATATCACCTTTTTTGAGGCACTTAAGCTTATTTCTACATTTCCTAATTTTTGGGGTCATTACTGTCCCCACATATGTTGTTGAAATATGTTACTTCTGTGCCAATTGTATTTTCAGAAATTCATTACACCCCCAAGTCAAATAGGGGCACATTATTGCCCATTTTCAGTAGTGTAGCTACTTGGGTCACTTAATAAGAATAAGAGGCAGATTTCAAATGACTCTTTTTCTTTGTAGACTTTTAATCAGAACTAGACACCTTCCTAAATAATTCTGTTATTGTTACTGTTATGAAGACCTGTTCTGATACCAAGTATATTTTTTATGGTAGAGGGAAAAGGTGAGGTAATTCAGTCTGAAATGTTGTATTTGCTACTTTGTTTCTTGTACTACAGTTTTTGCTTGTTTAATTTAGTCCTTAATTAGATGTGTTTATCATTAATAATTAGGATGAATTCAGTTCATTTGACTGAAATTTAAATCTAAATTTATTCTTTCGAGGATTTGATGATCTGAGAGAGTAATCTGGTAATTTTCCCCTCCCTCCTCTCTGTTGCTATGGTAATCCTAAATTGGATCCTTTTTTCTGCAGACTACCCCCCCCTTTTTCCCCTAAGTAAATTTTGTAATAGCTGTGCAGTCTGTTCTCAAGACAAAATATTGATAATGCAAGTTTTCTTGTTTTGTGTTTTTTTAATTTGGCTGTCTCATTCCAGGTGAAGCTGTAATTAAGCAGCTTTAACTTGCCTTTCCTTTTTCTAGCTCTTAAGAGACTTTGTGACATTAATTTTTTTATTCATGTTTTAGACAAAACATTATTTAGGGGAAAAACAAGAATAAAAAGGCTCAGCTAAAGCAAAAAGACCTGAATGTGTCTGAGTGTCACAAAAAGCTGTTTATAATTGCAGCTGCAGACATGAACATTCAAATTGCAAAGTCCATAAGTAGTTTAGCATCCAAATGTTCTTGCAATTCCAGTCAGAGCAGTGTTCAGGGCTTATTTGATGAGATGCTTTCTGCGATGGCTGAACTTCCAACTGTATAAAATATTTGTGCTCTTTTCTCCATGTAGAAAAAAGTGGAGATAGAAGATCTAGCAGGGTTGATAACAAATTGAAAAGGAGCATCAGGAGTGAGCAGAAAACCTGAACAGGAGTCTTCACATATCTTGTCAGGAAGCATAGGGGTAATGAAATAAGACTAAAAATAGAGACTTGAGAAAGACTATGTGGAAAGTTTGCCTTAATTTTCAGTGAAGACATTTTGAACACAAACACATAGGTCATACTGAAGTGAAGTTATGAAGATGATTTCCCTGAAGATGAAGCCAAACTTGCAGAGTGCAGGTTAGTGGAACTATGTAACATTTACTCTCCGATTTTGAAGTAGCTGATGCGTGTAATTAGAGGCCCAGTTGCAAGAATTGTTATTAAATGGCAAGGCAGAAGGGTATTGGATGGCTGGAGAACAGTGAAAGTACTCACAACATGAAGAGGAAAAGGTGATTTGGGATAGCAATTGCATCATTAGCATGACCTTAATATACAGAGATTTGTTTAAATTTAGAATGAAAAGCTGTTCTGTGTGGAAATAAGATGAAAAGGGTATGAAGTGATGCAGCTCCTAACAGAGGAATATTTGTCAGAGAAATCAAACACCTCTTTTTTTGTAAGATCCCTGACTTCTTGGAGAGTATACATGGTTAGAGATGACCTCTTGTAACTTAGAAGTCATATAATGTGTGATATGATTCCATGTAAAAACTAGAGGGATGTTTTTGTGACAATTGATGTTGAATGGTGACAGGATGTGTCAAGTGTGGATAGAACTTGATGACCAATGGATGATATATTGGAACTGTCTGAGTAGTGGAATTTGTCAGGACCAGTTTTGAGATTTAGTATTTTCATTAAAATCATTGATCCATTCCTACTTCTCGTGCCAATCTCATGGTCTTCATCAGATGTCAAGGGTCACTGATACAAAAGGTTTTGCACAGAGCAAAGTTGAGACCTTAAGACATGACCAGTAGGAAGAAGAATGATATTAAAGAGCATTAAAAGAATTGTTCAGGATGACAAACCTATCAGAGTTAGCAGTGGAGATCAGTATTGGGATAAAAAGTATGCTGCTGCTGCCCTGCTAATGTTTTTCTTTAAAGAAGTAAAGGAGTATTGACTTTTTCTGGTACTGGTAAAAGCTTACCTGAAAAACTGCATATAATTCCTATAAGTCACCATCAAGTA
This sequence comes from Polioptila caerulea, assembly GCA_013397295.1. Classification (NCBI taxonomy): domain Eukaryota; kingdom Metazoa; phylum Chordata; class Aves; order Passeriformes; family Certhiidae; genus Polioptila; species Polioptila caerulea. The sequence continues at coordinate 1,635,199 of VYXF01008533.1, forward strand.
AAAAGGGCATTTGGACTAAAAGGGGTCCAGGGACTGATTCCTGGAAACCAAAGAGCGTCTTGTTTGATCTGGGGAAGCAAAGCATAGAATAGGCTGCTCTTCATAAAAATGAGTGAAACAACACAGGTGGATAAAAAGAGCTTTTCATGCTTGAGTTATAAGAACAAATGGGTATAAACTATCCAAGAATAAACCTAATCTGGAAATTAGAAAAGATGGTTCCTAGGCAACGGAGGCATAGGAGTCTGCAACAACCTTCCCTTAGGAGTAGGGGAATAAGGCTGTCTTTAAGATGGAGCTGGCTAGCTTATATAACAGGGGGGAGGGGATGGAATGTCGTTTTCCAGCCTACCTTGGGATTTGAGCTGCTTGACCCGGAGTATCTGTTTGTTCCCATAATTCCTGTCTTTAACTAAGGATGGCACAGTAACTTGACCAGATGCTGCCCAGACACCATGGGTACAGGGGTGGTCTCTTTCTTGGACCAGTTGCCTTCTGAGGTCTAGAAATGCTTTTATCAGGGGATGGTAAATGTTCAACGAGGAGGATGTTTTAAATGTTGTTTAATAGAATACATTGTATTTTCTGTAGTGGCTATATATTGAGTTTTGCCTTAAGAAAGCCCAAGCATAATTCAACAGATTTCATAATGAATCCTGTATTGTTTTCTTCTCCTTCTGTCCTGTGTGATTGAAGGGAGCAGCCCACAGCACGTGCACAGCTATGTCATTGTCTTCATATTTCTCTAAGAATTCTCCTTTGAGCTGCTTAAAAATAACTCCCATTGGTGCAAGCTGAAGGGTTGATGTGGGTGCAAACACTCTATACCACGTTGCTGTGTGTTGCCCTGTTCCTGTGTCTTGTCCTAAGGCACTGTCCATGTAATAAATTTGGAATATCATTTTTTGAGGAAGCATTGTGCTTTTGATTGCACTAATGAGAGACAGTCCTGTATCTCTGCCTTTTAGAAACTGATGGTTCTAAAGGAGACAAGACAAAAGAAGAGGATTCTACTGTATGTTCCCTGACAGAAAGACACAAATTGGCAAATTAAGAAATTAATGTTGCCTGAGGTTGCAATATTTTTTAATTTGTTCAATTGTTAAGGCATGTTAAATCATGATTTAATTCCTGCTGAGGTATTTCAGACCCAGGAGGGAACTTGTAAACACTTATTTGTGCAATTGCTTCATCTATATCAGTAGCTTGTATTACTGGATGTTATTTTTATATGTGCAGAAATACAGTAACTGCTTTGTATTTTCCTCTTCTCCATCTCTGTTACTTATTTGTTCTAAATGTTCATCTAGAAAGCTTCATTTTAGGAAGGAAGTTAAAGCATGGAAAGTAGTTTGGATAGGAAAGGTTAGAAATTTAATGATGTTTGAAAGGTTCCTTCCTGACTGTGCTTAATGTGTTTTATTGACTTCCCTTCAGCTGTTAGTTGAATTTCCTGTTGATTTTTTGGTCTAAATAATTGCTGAAGGAGTGTGTAGCCCTCTCTGTGTGCTAAAATAGTTTTTCTTTATTCATAAATTTAACATTAATTCTAATGTTTTCAAAACTAATGTTGAAGACTAAGAACCAGATCTTATCCCTTTAAATTGCTGTATTCACACATAATGATTGGTATGAATGGTAAATAATTACATGGGAATAACGTCAATGACTTAAATGGTACTTTGCACATGTTTAAGTGTTAGTGTAAGCTAAGTTACATCCCTAAATACAATTTTGGGAGAACAGTGATTGGCAGTTAAATAATGGTTATACTTTAAAGCTTCAGTAAGTGTTCATTGTTATGTGAATATTGACTAAATTGCGTTTAACCTGTTTTATTATTTATACATTCTGTGTTGCCATTTATTGTGGAACAGGTGTGGACTAGAGAGAGTCTCATATTAAAAGAAAAAAACCAAAGTCTGAAACTGTTACTCAGTAGTCTCCAGAGCATGGATGACTTAGCAGATGTCATCTCAAGGCTCTCCTAATGAGGAGAATTAGTTTATGAATACTGGCATTTTGAAAGGATATATTGATGTATGTGCAAGAAGAAAACTTTACAAGGTGATTATCTTGACTTTTTATTTTTGAAGTATGTTTTTCAATTAGACTGTATTGGATTTGTCATGGTAACTGAAAAGGTGTCAGATTAAAATACTGTTATTACCTGGGAGTAACAGAAATAGTTACCGAAAAGTCAAGCAATTATTTTCTTCTAATTCATTTAATGCACATGACACTGGAAACCTAAGAGTTTCCTACTTCTGGTGAACCTGGTGATATGTTTGTTAACTGATAATATATACTATTAAACACCAGAGAGAAGAAAAAACTTTCTGGCTGTATAGTAATTTTTAGATTTTTTTTCCTTGTAAATTCTTTTATCTGTCAAAATTGAAGTGGAGTATTGCTCAGTTGCCTTAAATTGAAATAATATTTTATTTATTGTGTGGTCCAGAATAGCATTCCCTGCAGATATGGCCCATGCTATAGCTAATGTTGAAAGGGATGCAGTCAGTGTTGGAATAATTTGTATTTTCAGCAGCACGTTTAGATCAGACATTTTTGTCTCTTATTTCATGAGAGTCATGTCAACTTTTTTTTTTTAATGCTATGTCTTGTTAGCTGGTGCCACTTTTTTTTTAAGTAACTATCCATAGAGGTAATTTTTCATGTTGACACTGTGCCTCACAAACACATAAAATCTTAACTGTTTTATAAAGTGAAGGTGCGTGTTGCTGTGCAGTTTGATCTTTGGAGGATTAATCAGACAAATCTTATTTCCCTCTCTTCCCCCAAAAAAGAGTGTAGATCCTTTCCAAGACTTACTGGTTTAGATCAGTGGCCCTGTGAAAAGGTGTTGAGATGTGGCTGGTGGGGAGGGGAGTCTGCAGCACCTGCACAGAACAAATTCACAACAGGGAGGCACAGTGCAGTGACTGGACAAGGGGTGGGTTGGCTTTTGTTACCATCAATTTCTTCCTAGGTTGTGGAAGTTCTAGAAAATGGAAGCAAGTTAATTTGAGATAAGTCTTGTATAGCTTGCTTGAGACTTGGAGGAGAACAGGGAACTTGAGGATGACACTGAGAAAGTTCAGGGGTAAGGTTGAGAAGAGACCCATAATAAGGATAATTAGAGCTGGTGAGATATATTGCTATGGTGTGTTGTTGGACAGCTTCATAAAACCATCTCAATTTTATTGATGTTGATAGAAGTTCAGGACGTTAAAAGGAGGAAAATGAAATATTATCTGTCTGTTGTAAGCTGATAGATTTATGAAGTTCTGTATTGTCTTGTACTAATAGGAAATAAAATAGTGGGCAAGTATGCCAAAGGAGAGAAAATGAAGGTTGGTTTGGTTTGGAGAAGACAGATGAGAAAAACCTGAAATAAATAGAAAAATATGTTGATCTGGTAAGATCAAAAAAAGTTTTAAAAATCTGGATTGCCTTACACAGGGGATTTCTCTAAGATATTTTATACATATTATGTTTACACACGCTCAGAAAAGTCCCATTCTGTCTTAGCCCGTGGGACTTTCTGCAATGATGTATTGTTACAGTCAAGAGCCTAGAACAGTGCAAAATAAGATTATACATTTTATATCAGTTATGCTTGGAATGTTAGAGCAGATGTAACTTTTGTCATAGTGTAAAGCATAAATCGATGTATTGTTGCCAGCGTGTGTGTGTTATTCTGTTCTTAAAACTGCACACCAGCCACAGTTAATCAGGATATTTGGAGAGTTGAACCATTAGTATGAGTTTGGCAGGTTTTGCCCCTTTAGACAACGTTTTGACATTTGCTTATAAACCCCCAAATGGTTTTGACTCTGACAGCTACAGAAAGTCTTTGTATACATAAAAGAACACTTCCTAATGAAATCAGGGCAGTTGACTAAATAAGCGTCAGGCTTAATATTTGAATGTTAGAACTGCTGAGCTTATTTTGGTTAAAAAAAAACAAGAGAAAAGTTTTAAGATCTGAATCTTCTAATTTCTAGCTTCAAAGTGGGTGAAGTTGAATGTCCAGTGTGAATTGCATATATCTTGTGTGGGGACTTCTGGGACTGACTTCATAGAATATACTGGTTTGTGGATATGTGTAGAAAGGTAACTGTTAAAAATGGGATAGTAGATGTCATTAGTCATGGGGCCCTATAGAATACATTTTTGTAAGATTTCTGTTGTATTTCATAAGCTTTGTTAGACGCTTTGTTACTGAACAGCTCTGACAGAGTGGGAGTTGCTTGGGGCCTAATATGCATTTAGGTATGTGGACGTGTTAGATCCTATTGAAATCCCTTGAGGGCAGGAACTTCTGTGGAGCAGATGTGATTGCAGGTTTGGATTGGCAGGGCTTGTTTGCAAGTTCCCTCCCCTGCTCTGTCGGCAGCTCTCAGCATGGCCTCACAGACAGATGTGGAGGCTCAGCCTTGTGGCCAGCCCAGTGTGGAGATGGCTTCCCACAAGGAAGAGTGAAAATATTCTGTGCTCTGGAGAAAGCATGATACACTTAGACTGTATGGAAAGAAAGAGTAGATAATAAGTAATAAGGAGTAGATTTTTCTGCATATAAAATACTACTGTTGTAAAAACAAGTACCACAGTTCAGCTTTAATGCAAGTGATTATTGTTTCCATTTGACACAGTTGTTTGGCTCATCTCCTCGGAGAGCTGCTTACCAGTTTCTAAGGTTTTGTTGAGATCAGTTGGAGTTTACACGGGCAGAAACTGCTGGCCTGTGTCCAGCTGCACGCTGTTCGGGAAATCGCTTTAAAAGACGGGTTTAGAATTCTGGCTTTGAGTGCTGCATACATGTCATGGTGCTTTGCAATTTTTGATGCAAGTAGCCTCTCAGTGAACTTGAAAGAACTGCACATACGTATTTTGGCAATAAAATAGTGGCAGTTGGGTTTCTAGAAAGAGTTCATTTTACAGCTTGAGTCAGGAATGAAAGTACTTAGTGCCGTGTGAATTATTCAGGATCCTTTCTGACTCCTAACTGATATGACCAATCTATGTTCCTTATTTAACTTAAATGTTTGTTTCTGGAATTATAAGCCCCATGCTGGCTGGGTGTGATTTTTAGAACACAGTGGGGAAAAGTCTGTGGTCACTACGAGTCAATCATGAACAGGAGTACTGGTACTGTATTTTTAGAAGTTTTCTAGGTATTGGTGGTGGTAAGGTTGAAGGATGGGAGTACATCTTGTCTGTGGATAGAAGAGTTGTTGCTTGGATAGGGATCTAAATAAAAAAATAATAAAGTTGGTATTATAGCCAATGGAGATTTTTTTTTAGACAAACAATAACAAGACAGATATGTAGAAACACTGGGTTTTTGCCTTTTAATCTTCAAATTAAAATAATCCTTGCCTGAAGGTAGTCTTTAAAATGAACATTATCCATGCGTAATCTGGAAGCAGAGTTATCTGTTGAACAGGAGCCTTTCATGTTTTACACTGGGGCTTGACTTCAGTAAGTCCACTATGCCCAGAAGCACAATTTCAGTTTTGTTCTTTTGGGTTTAGTAACGATTTTAAATGAGTTTTGTAGAACATTAAAACTGTGCAGAACTGTTGTGACCTTTGGATACTTTGGTGTGCATGTCTGTCTTTAGGCAGTGTTTGGGGATGAACCTTAGCAGAGGTCTTGTGTGCTTGGGACTGGTGCTCTCAAATCTGTGTGTGTGGGAGAGAGGAGGGAGAGCTGAAGTCCATCTCCTGGGGTTTGGAGTCATGGCTGAAAACACTCAAAATGTAAATGCATGCAGTGCAGCCTGGCCTCTTCAGGGAGGGCAGCCCCTCAGCTGGGCCAGCTCTGTACCAGCAGAGTGTGAGCTGCTGTGCCAGTTTCCCTGGGCTGTGGTGTGTGGGGCTCGACAGCCGTTCTGGTCCCTGTCCTTCTGCAAACAGAGTATCTGTGCTGTGCTTGGTGCCTGTCCTTCTGTGTTCTGTGCATGCTGCTTTGTTCTGTTCAGTCTTCAACCGAGTAATGTCACTCTCTGCAGGCCAGGAAGGTCCTGGGGCAAAAGTAAAGAAATAGATCTGGTAGAAAGTGTGAGATTGCTGAAATGTTAACGTCTGGGATGATTCTGAAAGTGGCTTCACTAAAATGGCCATTAAACACTGTGTTTACATAGTTTGCAGTGACTGGAGAAACTGGACTGCTGCTTTTCTCCCAGATATAATTCTGAAAACCTATAGAGCAGAGTAAGTAACATTTTTTTGCCGCTGTCAGGTGGAAACAACACAAATCTGAGCTGGAAGAGAAATTCTGGGTTTGCATGCTGTTAATGTATACAGCCATATTCGACTGGGTGGTACTTGCCTGACAAGAGAGACAGCACAGTCAGGAAGATGGTTTCTCATGGTGCTTCATCTGTTACCATGTGGGTGTACATGACCCTTGAGATTTACCCAGAAGTAGGAAACTGCATAATTTTGGGATAGGGAGCACATTCACACTTGCCTGTGAAAAAGGAAAACATAGATAAAATAGAGCTCCTGAAATAGAGTTCGTAGGGGTTTCTTGACATACTATCTCCTAATATGGAAAGAAGAACAATCTAAAGCACACAAATGAGTTCTAGTAACACTTTAATTTATAGCTGATATGTTTTAATCTGTAGGTTAAAAGTCATCAGGAACATTCTGAGAGATTGAAAAGAGAACATTCTTGGCTTTGGGAGCTGTGCAATTACATGAACTTTGTCTTGCTGTCACTTCTAAGACTTCTCATGTTAATATCCTTTGTATAGGGCATGTATTTTAAACACTCTCCAGAAATGTTTAGTGTAAGGTAGATAAAAGATGGTGTAACCACTGTCTTCCTAAAATTTTTCAGCTACCTGAAGGATTCACAAATATCCAGTTAAATTCTATGCCAAATTATTTTTTTGAACTTGAATGAGGCTGGCTGTTAGCTGTCTCTTTGGAAATAGAATGACAATACATATGTGAGGTTCACATTTCAGAGCTGTTTCTGTGTGCAAGTGCAGTATAAAATCCCACATGGAAGGTTTATGTCAAGTTTAGTACTTAGGTTTGCATTCTCCACAGGTATTTGTTTCCTCCTGCATACAGGCTTTTTAAAACTATGGCCAATTCTACTGTGTTAAGAGAATAAATTGTGTCATAATTTGTGTCATTTTCTATCTTTCTCTCCCTCCCCCATCAAATTTGGGAAGTGCTATAAAAGAACTGGGGGATGCCACTTAGAAAAACCTAAGTTGAACATGAAGGAGAAAGTAATGAAAAATTCAGCATCTCTGCTGCCTTCATCTGCCTGATTCAAGCCTGCTTGGAATCTCTAGTCTTTATATTAAGCTTCTACCTTATTTATGTACTTTGATTCACTGTCTACTTGCTTGAACTGGTAACACACCCATCCACATTTGTGCTGCTTATATATATCAAACTTGCTGATTCCAGCCTAATGCCTGCATACTCTCTAATCATGTAGCAATTTCTGAGTTACCTGGATACTCTGCCAGAATCAAAATGGCAGAATACATGCATCTAGTAATGCATATTCAGGTTGGTTCCATCTCAAAAATCTCAACTAACCAGTCTCATAATAATGCAGGGTTTTTACTTGTGAGGCATGTGCTGCAGGATCTCTGAAGTTGTCAGTATATCAGTCATGAATTCATCAAGAAACTTGAATTTCTCCTTTTGGCAGTTTCCAAATGGCAGTGCATTTTGTTTCTTAGCCTCCTCATCCTTCTTTGTGTGCTTTCCTAATCTTTTGGAGCAGCTGCACTAATAATTCTTTATAACTGTATTTATATTTCCTGAAAAACACAAAAAAAATCATGCAATTCTTAAATTTGATGTTGAGGGTTTATTACATAATTTTGAGTAGCAACAAGTGCTGCCAGAGTATACTTAAGATTTATGATGTCCTTGCCTCACAAATCTATCAACAAAGTGGGATATTGTATAAAAAAGGACAAGTTTAGTCGACCTCTGATTCAAGTAAAAATGGCATCATGAAGTATAAGAGCTTAAAAAAAAAAAAAAGGCAGGGGTGTAAGGCAAAATCTCTGGAAACTAATTATCACTGTTGATGGATAGGCAAGTTACTTTTATTTTGTTCCAAAACTGCATACCTCAGAGCAGGGGCAGAGAAAAACACAAGCAGAGTTAATGATTGTAATGCCTTACCATGACAAAATCAGCTCTCATTTCATACAACCTAACTTCAGTGACACTGTTCCTTATTGTAATATGTAAGGAACATACTAATACTTTTTCAGCCTGGAAAGCAAAACTGATTTGCTTTTGAACTTTTTGTTTGGCCTTGCTTGAATAGGAATATCTTGTCTCCAAATCAGGATGTGTAAGAGCTGTTGTTAAGGTTTCATAATTTCTGGTGAATGAAGAAATTGAACTTGAATATTTAAATTTTGCAGTCCTTTTTTCAGAACTCTTCCATAAAACCCACAATCAGAGTAAATTGAAAAGCAGAATCTGACAATTCATGTGCTTGAATTTTAGCATTTCAGTTTGTTAGTGACTTTCTTGATTAAAAAAAACCCCAAAACTTCACTCTTTATTTAATTGCAGTAGGTCTAGACTCACATTCAGATGTCTTGTGGATAAAGCCCTCATACAGAATCTTTTCCTGCTCACCTTTTTTAAACATTTCAGCTTCTTACCAGTAATAATAAATGGAAATTTTTCATTTAGGTGTGATCTTTCCCATATTAGAGGTGGGATAAATAAGCTGAGTCTTGGTGTCTTTGTTCCTGTATGTCCATAGGAATTTGAGAGGGATTCTGGGCAGGCCACCTTCACTGTTACTGTCTGTGGGGTTTGTATACTCAGACTGTAGTGTGGGATTCCCCTTAACAGTCTGTCATAAATTCTGTGGCTGACTTGAACCCTTGGAATACAGTGCTATTAAATTTGCTCTAACATTGTTGATGCAGTTGTATTTGAAACTAAAATGACCTGGTTTGAGGTTCTTGTATCTGATCAGTTTGAGTTTATCCCAGGACGTCTTCTGTTCCAGAGGGTAGTACCCAAATGGGTAAGTCAACAGATTCTTCCTTCCAGATTCAGAAATTTTTTCAATGTTTAACCTAAATTAACATTTAAAAAACCCAACCAAACCTATGAAATAGCTCTCATGCTTGCACAAGGTGAAATCATAGCTTCAACAAGTCTGAGGCAATTTTTTTACTATTTGTACGTAACCGAGGGAAAAGGAGGTTAACTACTTTTCTCTCCCCTGTAAATAAATGAAGATACCAAATGTCATCCAGCTGTTCTGGAAGTTACTGTTGCAGAGTAGTTCAAAGGGTTAAATGACATTGTTCTGTTCATTGCCAACATGTTTCAGGAATCTCATCCCTTGCTGTTCAGTCTCCATGAAAATTACTGGATCCTGGCCAAAATGGGGCCGCTTGGCCTATGCACTGCTGCATTCAGTCTATCCTTTTTACATAGTGATCCTGATATTTTAGCTCTGAATACTTAAAGTTATTGAAATTTCTTGCATTTTTTAAGTACCAGGGAAGTATCTGTTCCTGTTGAAAAATTATTTTTAAGTTCTTTCATTTGTAGGAGCTTTTGTTAGTCACAGTGCTTTTTGAAAGGTTTGTAATGGTGAGCATTATAGTTATTTTACATTTTAAGTGTAACTTTTTCAGTTTTTTTTGTATTTGTGATAGCATTGGGTAGTGTGGGATCTGTTATTTTCCCTAGACACTGATGCAGTATGACCTTCTTGAAAAATCCATCAAACATTTAAACAAAATTATATTTTCATGTCTTATTTTAGAATGTCCAGTCCCCTTTGTTTAAAAGAAGGGGAGTGCTGTGTAGGTAATACCATCAGAAAAATTATAAAACCTTATGGGTAAGGTGGAACAACGCTATTGTGGTCATATTGCATAGTGGAGGGGCTTGTTCATTTTGCTTATTTTGCTGAGCCTTGAGGTCAAAAGAAAATCTTGAGGGAAGGAGAAAGCTCTTCTTTACCTCGTCACTGTGCCTACAGCAGCGTGTTTTAGCCACCTGGACACTGATGCTGTGTGCAGCATTCAAAGGAGCTCTGGAGTCTTCTGCCTTCTGCTGAAGCTGCTCCTGAACCCACAGTGCTCCTGCAGCGCTGCAGCCTCCCCATTGCTGGGGAAGAGCCTGTGCTGTGTCCTCTTCTTCTTGAGCTGCTGTGTCAGAAGCACTCCCGAGTTTACAGTGGACAAGGTAAAACCTTGTCCTCAGTCACAGGTCCTGACCTGGTTCTCACTGCTGTCTAAAGCCCCTGGAGCAACCACTGCACATCTCCCTAAAGCACTGTTCTGTGAGGAGCAGTGCATTGTTCTCTGGTAGGTGCAGGTGGCTTTGCTTCTGGGTGCTGTGTGGAGTACTCTTGTAGAATCTGGGGACTTTTGTGGCTTTAAGGGTGTTGTTTCTTAGGAAAATCTGATTTCAAATGTTTGTATATGGAAATTATGGACATTTTCTTACCTGATTAATTACATTAGCAAATTGAGTGTCTAATTTTGCTTCAGTACGTTGGTGACTTTCTTTAAGAAAAGTCTTTTTTCTTTTCTTTAAGAAACGTCTTTTTTCTTTTCTTTAAGAAACTGGTGTACATTTGTGTTTCTTTTACAAATCCAGTCTTGGAACTAGAAGTCTAGCATCTTTTATAGCTTCATTTTAAGGCTAGTGTTCATTTTTGGGTCAGACATGCTGACCAAGCTTTACTTCCTGGATAAAGCTGGGGCCCTGCCCTTGGAAAGCTGGTGATCTGATTTGACCTGAGTTCAAAAATCTCAGGGCACTGGCTTATTGGTGTGTTGGGTGTGAGGCTTGGGAAGTGCATTTGGGTTCACAGAAGCCTAAAAATAAGCAGTATTTGGGTTAAAACTCTTTATTTGTGTGGACTAGTGACCCTGATAGCAAAAATAAATATCCGTTTATTTTCTCGTACTGCTGCCACCATCCATGAATTTTAATAGTGTGAAAATATTTTAATTTTACATTGTCTTGGTACTTTCTGCTCAAGTAGAGGATGAAAGTGTAAATTAGTGATTTGACTCACGCCCATGCAGTGCTGTTCAGCGTGTGTAGCTGAGTATCTGTGACATCAGTGGTGAATTTTATTGTCCCAATAAAGCAGGCTGGAACAATACTTGGCACCAATGTTTTCTGTTCAAGAAATGGTCAATAAGGCACAGAGTGATGGTGTCTCCAGTGCAACCCTTTTTATTATACAGGCTGTTAAATTTAACATTTCAAAAACATTAATCTGAGCAAGTCAGTTTGCATGGAGTAAACTGCTGAATGCATCAAAGAAGCCAGTGAGACTCGCTGAGGTATTTTGAAACTTTTGTAGTTTTTGTAGCTGAAATTTCTTGGGTAAGGTATGACTGAATGATTCAGGACTTTGAATTTTGTGCTACTGGAGATCATTAAAAAATAGGATGAGATATTCTACCTGTTCTGACAGAAAATTTGTCCTGATAGCAAGTCTGATCAGTTTGAGCTGAGTGTAGGAGAAGGATTAAGGAGGATTTTTGATTCTGTGTCTGGGTCTGACATTCAGTCTCCAGCTGTCACCAACCTACCAGCAGAGGAAGGTGCTATAAAAAAAAAAAAAAGGTGTTGGAAAACTGGAAATGCATTAGAAGCTGCAAATAACATGAACATATTGTGCCTGTGGAACTTATTTTTCCCAATGCATAAGAAGGAAGGGCAAGTTCATAGATTCCAGAGCAGATTCTGATCTCAGTGCAGGCAGGTAGTAGAAGGCATTCTGGAAGTTAGATTGAAATGTGTTATACAAAGGTTTTTAAAGTGAAGCTATGAACTCAGTACTGTATATATGTGGTTAGGAAATTTCCATCTCTAGTCAAGGGCAAATGTGTCTGTTATTCACTTCCAAGTGTTAAATGTCTCCACGCTTTTGTTAGCAGGACTGAAAGGCCCTGTCACCTCTGTGACCAGTTAATCTTTCTGGTTCATCAAGTATGTCAAGCCACTCATCCTACAGGTTGTGCTTCTACTCTCCAGATTATTTTTGTAGCCCTTCTGTGAACTCTGATATTTCATGTCTATTATTGAAGGGGGTGAAATAATATTCTAGTAATGGGTTTGTTTTAAAGTTAAGGAAAGTCATTCTTCTACTTCTGTTTTTCTTTGATTTTTACTATTACAGTAGAACACCTGACCACAGGATAATTGTGGTGACTTCTGTGTAGTGATCTATGACAGATCCTGAATTCCCTTCTAATTTTGCTTTTTCAACATTGAGCATTTCTGGTATAATTTCTGTCTCCATTTGTACTCCTTTGCATTAGCTGTGTTAAAATGAGTTTTAGGATATTACACTATCATTAAGTAAAGACCACAGAATTAAGAAACTTACTTGAATTGGGAATCAGATTTCTGCAATAAAATTGCAGGCAGGTCAGCTTCAGTAGTATTTGGCCATGTAATTATGAGGACTCATTTGGGGGGCTCGTTAAGTGCAGGTTTTAACTTCAGTGTTGGAGTAGCTTCATAAAATGAATTTACCTGAAAACCATGAGACCACTCTGAACAATAATACTGAAGCCCCTGTTTTTCACTGAACTGTAAAGAATCATTTCTGGGGCTAATAGACACTGATGCAGTGGGAAGGAGAAGTGTCTCCACATAACCACCATTGCTGCTCCTCTGATAAGAAACAATGGAAAAATATATCATGAGCTTGCAGAATCCATACTTCACTCTGTGTCTGAAGGAATGCAAAAGACACTGGTGAAATTCCTGTTTTATCATTTGCATGCAAATTTCGTGATACATTTGTGAAGCCCTTGGAGCTTCAGCAGAAAAGCTTAGGTGTCTGTGGCTTAAGGTACTTACTTAGAGAATTTTTTAGTGGTTTATGAACAGTGTGACATTTTATGTTTTCTGTTATCACTTTCTCTAATCTTTCATGAGTTTATGTACTGAACACTTCCAGAAACGCTGTATGAAGAAAATAAGGAACTAGTAGATAAGTCTCTGAGACAAAGAGGTGAAAGTAAGGATATTTTGATGTTGACTTAATAAGTAGGTTTGAAACTATTAGCTTTTTGCAAAATTTTTTGATGCTAGAAATGGCAGTTCTGTTGTTTTTTTCATAAACTGCTTTGCAGGAAAATTGGAGAAAGAAAGGATTGGAAGAGGTGGAGTTAAAAGGCTGGGAAGAGACCAGGGACCTTGTCAATAGGAGATGTAAGTTAACAGTTTGAAGAGGATTTTTTTAATCTTTATTTTTTAAATCATAATTTTAAATTTTAGTTTTGGATTCCTTATCATTTTTAATTGACTTGCAATGAGCTGTTAGTTGGAAATTTGATCTTTCCATCATAAATTAATGAATCATATTAGGGTTTAACATAAAAATTGTATCAATAGTGAGCACAGACTGCGACTGTACCTTCCAGTGAGGGGAAGAATAGCACAGTGTGCTGCCCTGTTCCTCCCTGTGCGTCATTCTCAGCTTCCTGCAGTGTCCAGGTCAGGGAGGAGACTCGAATAAGTACTGTTTCTAAAAGTTTGATACTTCTGGTCTTTTAAATCCTTTATTAGAAGCAGGGAAATAACTCTCTGTATTTTAGCTTTTTAATTGATTTTAACGATGGCTTTTCTTCTCTTTTGTTTGCAAGGACTGAATTATGAATTCTGCCCATATATACTGAAACTTCTGCAGAATTCAGACAGCTGTCTTTAACAAATATCCCAGCTGAATCTGCCCACCTAAATTCTGGCATAAATCTTAGGTGGGCTTTTGCTAAATTGAATCATAGACCATAAAACAGCCCAGGTTAAAAGGGATCTCAAAAGGTCATTTGAGCAAACCTGCTGTGGAAAAGGTAGCGTAGATGGGATTATCCAATACCCTGCCCACTTGTGTCTTAGATGCCTCCTGATGTGGATTCCACCATTTTTCCAGTGAGAATGCTGTAGTGATTGTTCTTAGTGTAAAAAATGTCTTTCCTGTATCAAGGTGAAACCTTTTCTGGGGCTAATTGCACCTGTGTTCCCTCCATGTGGCTCCTTGTGAAGAGAGAGCCTCCATCTTGTAGCCAGC
>VYXF01008533.1:1649726-1667226 GCA_013397295.1 Polioptila caerulea
TTAAAAGGGATCTCAAAAGGTCATTTGAGCAAACCTGCTGTGGAAAAGGTAGCGTAGATGGGATTATCCAACACCCTGCCCACTTGTGTCTTAGATGCCTCCTGATGTGGATTCCACCATTTTTCCAGTGAGAATGCTGTAGTGATTGTTCTTAGTGTAAAAAATGTCTTTCCTGTATCAAGGTGAAACCTTTTCTGGGGCTAATTGCACCTGTGTTCCCTCCATGTGGCTCCTTGTGAAGAGAGAGCCTCCATCTTGTAGCCAGCCTTTAAATTCTAGAAAAGTGGATGATGTCCCTCCAAGCAGTCTCTTCTTCCGTGAGAGAGGAGAGGACCTAATTCATTTGGGCTTTCCTCATAGAGTAGGTTCTACAGTCTTTGGTCATCTTTGCCATTGGCTTTAATTTTGACCTTTTCCAGTCTGTCTGTTCCTTTTCTTGAACTGTGGAGACACAGGAGTACTCCAGGTGTGGCCTGACAAGCTCTTGGTAGTTTGTGATGGTCACATCTCTCATCTCTGCTAGTGGTGCCCCTGTGGGTGCATCCAGCATCTGATTTGCCTTCATTGCTGCAGCAGCTTCACTGCTGACCCCTGTTCAGGTCCTGCTGTGCACCAGGACCCCAGGTCCCCCTCAGCAAAGGATCCCAGCCTGTGCCAGGCTCTTTGGTGTCATCACTGCTGCAGCACCTTGCACTTGTCTCTTTTAAACTCCATGTTCTTCTTGCCAGCTCCCTGTTCCAGCCTGTCCTGGTCTGTGAGATGGCTTTCCCTGCTGACACATCCACCTCACCACCCAGCCTGGTGTCACCAGCAAACCTGGTGACAGTGCTCTCAGACCCTTCATCCAGGTTATTTGTGGTGATGTTGGTAAGTGTGGGTCCCACCATCATTTCCTGGGGATGACCCACTTGTGACAGGCTGCTAGCCTGAGTTAAAACCATTGACCAGCCCCTTCTGAGTGTACCCTGTGGGCCAGTTTCCTGCCCATTTTGCAGGCCACCAGCTGATATCTTGCTGTTTGTCCAAGAGACTGTGGGAAACAGTGTCAAATGCTTTGCTGAAGTTGGTTAAGCAACATCTGCTGCTCTCCCTACTTTGACAGAAACTTATTCAGATCAGGTTGGTCTGGCATGATTTGCCTGTCATGAAACTGCTCTGGCTTTTCCCAGCCACCTGCTTCGTTTGGCTTTGGTAAAGCTGGACAGCAATTACTGTGTTTTACAGCCTGCTGCAGTTATCATGGGGGTCCTGAAATGTTTTCTTAATACAGCAGCTTAGCCTGGGTTTTTTGTAACCTTGGGATCACTCACTTCCCATTGTGCTAGGCCTCTGATTTCAGTGTTTTAGAGAAGGTGAAAATAGGAAATAATTGTTTACAGTCTGTGGATTTCAAATAGAATCAGTCTGTTTTTGTTTCCTTGTTCTCTAACACAGTTTGCTTCTTGAACTATTGTCATAGTTACTAAAACATTACAAATATAAAATGCAATACTTTTGGCTATATAAACTTATTGTTGGACTTCTCTAACTCTTAGAATCCCATATTTAACTTGTGTTATCTCTGTTAAAAAGCAAAATGATGGTGCCTGCATTCAATATAAGAGCAAACACTTTTCTTATTCATTAGTCTCTTTCTGTTTGAAAACAAAGAACAGAGGAAATTCTGAAGATGCATAAAATTGGGAACATTTGCTAAAAAATAATGTAATTGTTCATGATATTGAGTGCATTGTCTAGTGAGCAGTACAGTCATGCTTTACGTTCTTTGTTCTTTGACTTCCTAAGATAATGCCAGCTTTTCCTTTCAAAAGTTCAGTCGGAAACATTTGAAATGGCAAGAACAAATCCAATGTCATTGGTGCCAAAATGCTGTCACTGAATGTTATGGAAATTGTAGTGCAAATCATAAATAATTTCCCTATTATAAAGTTATATAATTTTTAAGGAGAAAATTTGGCACACGTTATTCTAAAGTAAAGGAAATCAGAAAAAAATACAGAATGTATCAGAATATTGAGTGATGTGCTAGCAATGCAATCTTACAAGTTTTTTTGCAGACACCAAGTGATAATGAAACCTTTTTTTCTGTAGCTAGATGTTCTGCTTCCTTGGTCATCTTCCCACCAACTTACATTTCACTGTAACTACTTGCAGTGGCTCATTTATCTCTCGGATTTCTACCCCACCCCAGTGCTGCCTGACCTATTCCCTTCCTCTCCCTCTCTCCCTCCTGTTACCTCATGACTTCCCCATGAAGTAATTTCAGCTCTGTAGCTTTCTGCACTCCCCCAACTCTTTCCTGAGCTATAAAATGACTCTTTTGCATTTTTTTCCCTGTCCTATTGTGTTTGCATCCAAAACAGAGCTCGCTTCCCTCCCCCTAGCTGCACACTGCCTGACCTGTCACTTGCATGAGATTTTAGGTAACTTTAACTCCTCAACGACTGTTGGTTGCACAACAGCAAAGACAATGAGTTATTTTGTTTTGCTACCCTCTTGTCCCTTCCCCAGTAACTTCTTGTCAAGTTGTTTTCATTTCTGTTAGGCGTAGTGGCATAGTTCTGGTGTGAGTGGAGATCAGTTTTTGAAAGAACTGTCAGAAAAAAATGGATACAAACCAAACTGCAATATTACTGTCAGAAGAGGTCTCAAAACCAACATATTCTGGAACTGAGTGCCTCTGATTTCTGTTGCTGGTGATTGGGAATGAATGAGCAGTTGAGAAGTTGCTGATCATTTAATTTGCAGATGTAGCACAAGGTCCCATACAGGTTTTCTGCTTGCATGTTGTTTTGCAGAAACAAACTGTAAGCTACCAGGAATAGAGCAGATTTGGGGTGTTTGGTTTGGTTTTTGGCTTTTTTTTCTCTCTGAAAAAACTTGCTTTTTTAAGGTTTTGGTCAGATAACTCTCCTAAACTTTAAACAAATCCCATTGCATGGGCTGTCTTGTGAAGTGGCAGTGTATTTTTTAGAAGTCTTTTATGTTTCCTTGTCATCTTGTAACAACCTTCTTCCTGCTTCTCAGAGTGTATTTTTATTCTGACTTCCTCAGTAGACTTAAAGCTGGGTTGGTGTGCAGAGCTGTGCTCAGTCCTTTGGTGGCAGGGAGCCTTTAGCTCAAATTCCATTGACTGCAGCCCAAGTGAAAAACAATTTCCTCAGGGTGTGGAGCAGCAAAAAAAAAAAATCCATTACTACTTATTACGAAACAAAGCCAACCTTATGATTGCAAAACTTTTTTTTTTTTTTTCCAGGAAGTGTAGTTAGCTGGTCCCTGCTAGTGTACAAATTGTGAGGAATTTCAGATCCTTCCAGTGTTCACATAATATTCATGGTTTGGTTAGAAATACTGGACCTATAAGCTATCAAAGATGTAAATACTTAATCTGTCCCAAATTCCATGTATCAAAATGAGTTAATATTAAAGTTTTAATTAAGTTCATTATCTGCAATAAGATCCCAACCCAAATCAATTTTGGGGGGTTTAATTATATAATTTTTCAGATTTAAGGGTGAGGTTTTTACATACCCTTAACTTATTGTAGACTTCTTTTGAATATTATTCAGTCTTACCTGTTTAAATTTCTTTGACTGGATGTCCATCATTTGAGTACTGAGGAATGCAAATTGCTTTAAAAAATTAAGATTTTTCTTCTTTGTGGATGTTAATGTGAACAATTTTATAGTATTTCTGTTCTAAAGCTCTATTCTTTTATTTAAACTAAATTCTGTAGCATAACCCTGTAACATTCCTCTTAGGTTAATCCTTTAATGAAACTGTTGGGTTAGAAAAGAATGGGAAGGAAGAGGATTTGAATAATAAAAGTAGCCTGAAATACTAATACCAATTCCAGACTGTTTGTAAACAGTGCCCAGTACGTGTAAATGAGCTATAAATGTTATAAACCTGCTTTCCTACAAGTAATTCACAACCCACCTGTTTACAGCGGCTGCTCGCAGACCCGCATGCCCCGTGATCAATACGCTGTGCTGCGAGCCGGCTGCTGCCTCTTGTTTGATGTGCTGGGCCCTTGAGCCCCGCCGTGTTTGTAATGGATGTCATTGTTTGTTGCTATAAGGTGCTGTTTGGATTTTAGCACCGCTGTTTATTTTCCTTTGCTCCCCATAGTAATGGATGCTGTTCCCTCTGTCTGTCTGTATTTGACAGTAACTGCTTCTGGCAGAAGGTTTTCTGTGCACTTACATTTTCCAGCCATGGCTTTTTCAGTTAAGGGTGTGGCCTTTTCTGGCGCAGTTGTGTTAGAAAGGCTCTCACATGGGAACACTTATCATGGCAGAAAATCCTCTGGCATTACAGTTTATCTTACTGGGGGGCTACAGTGCACTGCATCAGAAAGAAACTGTCTGTACTGAAGTGTTGTGGGGGTGAAGACAGCCTTAATTTTTTTTTTTTCCATGTGTGTTTTCACTGCCTGGGCAGACTGTTGTGATTTTCAGTGTCACCTTCCAGTTTATAGAATCACTGGCCATTCCCCATGGTGTGTTCAGATTCCTTTTATTTATTTATTGGTATTCATATTACTGAAGATCTTACTGGAGAGTTCATCATGCCTTACTCCCAAAGGGTTTTTCAAGGAAACTCATAAATAAATTTTGGTGGCTTTGTGAAGTGTTGTCAAGCATGTCTGCTTCTAGTTTGAAAGCTGATCCCTTTAACATCAGTAGCTGACAACCATTAAAGCAATTACTATTAAAGTTATGTTAAAACAATTAGTTATTAGACCTTGCAGGGGAGAAGCCATTAATTTTGCTCAGTCTGCAAAACTGAGCTATGAAACAGATATTTAACCTGAGATATAAAATCATCACTGAATGTTAATCATTTATTTTCATGTGACATTATTACCATTACATAGTGATGAAGTAATAGCTTCCCAAGACTTTCTTGAGTGCCATCCTGTACTTGGATGGAGGAGTAATGCAACTTTGGCAAGACTTTGTGATCCTATTTTAATGTTGCTCTTGTGGGCTGTTAGGGACCAGCTTCTCTCCAATGTGAGAAGGAAACAGTGAAGTAATTATGTGTGTCATTCATTCATAAATAGGTTTTGGTACTCTGAAAGTAAGATGGAATTAGTGTAAATAATTAAATACAAAATTACATTTGCAGATATGTGTACAGTTTAATTTAAATAAGCTTGTGCATACACAAACAGCATGACACTTGAACATAGCCTGAACATCCAATGCCTCAGCAGGCAGGCGCAGGCTGTTCTCTGCTGCTGGCAAGCTCAGCCTTCCTAGTTTCCCTATGCTTTGCTTTTCAGTAAAGACACATTTGTGGCTGTGCTCAGCAGAGTGCAGTATGAAGTGAATTACTTGAGTGGTTCTGGTTGTCTTCACTTGACATTATGCTGTCTCTAAACTCCCTGATTTTTTTTTGATAAGCAGAGGCTGGTGGAGTTTGGCCTTCGATTGGGCAAAATGAGCTGGTACTGTAGGAGAGTAAGGCATGCTTAGGTCTGCAAATTGTTTTCAACAAAGCCCTGAGTGTAGAGGCAGTAGTATGGCTGATAGAGCTCAGGAGGTTGGAAAAAGTGTTAGTAGGCCTTCAAAAGCATTTTCAAGGAAGGAAGTGGCAGATGGTGCAGGCTGGAGGTTGTGAGGAGGAAGAGAACTTAGAAGGAGTGTATTAAGCATCTGAAGCTGCAAAAGGAAGAGGTGTCTGCTTTGCTGTAACTTCACTTGCTTAAAATTTCCTAGGTGTAATACCTTAAAAGGTTTTCCTTGTGGATAAAAGCATTATTTCTCCTTGCGGTACCCTGTATTTCTCTGTAGGTGAAGGAAAATGAGCAATTTAAATAATAAAGATGTGCACATGAGCTTTAGAAAAGAAAACAATCAACCATGATATTTAAAGTTTAAACTTCAAAATGAAATATTTTAAACACTGCAGAGGTGTCTTTGTGTGCTTATTTAGTAACTCAGTGGGTGGAAATGGAGTGTTTAAGTGCTAACATAGATTTTCATAGTAGTACTGTGTTCTGCAGAGTTAAGGAAAATACTCTGTTTTGCTCATGGTATTTAGCTGTCTTAGTTCAGTGTTTTTTTCATTCTGATATAAGAAATAGTTGAATTTTGAAGCTTCTTTCCTAATGTAATAATTACAGAGGACGAAATCTGCTAATTCTGGAGTCTTGAAGTAGATGATTTTCTTCATCACAATGATTTTGTTTAACATCATCTGCATTTCAAAATTTGTGTAAACTTGCCTTTGCTGTGTGCATCCACATCTGAAGTGGTTTTAGCTAATAAGCATGCAAAGAAATTACTAAGCAAATTGGAAGCAGTTTAAGATAAGTCCCTAACAAAAATCTAGAGCTGGCAAAAGAATAGAGACATATGTAAAACCTTACTAATTTTAGATGTAGATAATGGATGATTACTGACATGAAGATATATACAGTCTTTGCTACTTAGTTGTAATTTGATATATCAGATGACCAGGAATTGGAGGCTTGAATCTCAGTGTTGTGAGGGTGGCTTTATTGAACTATCTTTTTGTCAGTGGAAGACTTCAAAATTCTTCTGAGAAGGATTTTGGAATAAGGATTGTAATACTGTGCCCAGAAAACAGGGCTAATGTTACACAAAGGAATTGTTGTGAGGGGAGGAAGGAGGTGTGTATGAGCAATACCAGCTGAGCTTTCAGCCTTTCTGGTAGATATTGGCAGTTGCTGACTATGACATGTAAAACTGAAAGGAACCCTGGCCAGGGAGTGGGGGCTGTGTGTGTCTGTGCTTTCCAGATTCCAAAAACTGCATGCTAATGTAGTGATGTGCATGTTATTGAATGGGCCTAAAATAAATGTGAAAAGAACACTTTGGGCTGCTAAGTCAAGATTTCTGAGTTTGTATCCAGAAATGCGTTGGCAGTCCAAGCATGTTTTGGTGGAGCTGATTCTTCATATTAATGAACATGTGTAATATGCTAATTGCAATGATGATTTAATTTCTGATTTATGGAAAAACCTTTTTCTTATGTCTGCTTTAACTTTATAAGAATAAACTAAAAGGCAAAAGCCCCAAACCAATGAGTTTAGACCTCGTGTCTGGAACTTCTGTCATTGTCTCTGAGAAGGTTTTAAGGAATTAAATGCTTCTAAAAACCAATCTGGCTGGACATCTTAAGGAATTTTTTTTTTTTTTTCAGTTTAAATGGGAGCTCTCATTATTAGTTTTGTGCTGCATGAATTTGTATAGCATATTGTAGTTATCATACATGTTAACCTACTTTTCTGATATCATATATCAACATCCTTTTTCCTACTCTAGAATGTTGCCATCCAGTTGCACAGACATGGTTTCTCATTTGGGAAGACATGCTAATTTTAGGTGGATTTGAACTATTACTTTGAAGGTAGAAACACGTATGAGTTTTAAAATTATTTCCTTGATTTATTTATTCATCTTCTCTGTTTTTCTTCATAGGCTCCTTAAAACTGTGCTATGAATGGTGATTCTGGTGTGGGGGTGGTGACTTCACCACCTCCAACTACAGCCCCTCATAAAGAGAGGTATTTTGATCGAGTTGATGAAAATAATCCAGAGTATTTGAGAGAGAGAAATATGGCACCTGACCTTCGCCAGGATTTTAACATGATGGAACAGAAGAAGAGAGTCTCCATGATTCTTCAAAGCCCAGTAAGAAAAGAAATGCTCCATCTTTAAAGTGACAAATTTAATATCTTTATTTTCACTATCAGTATGGAATTGGAGAATGTTGTGGTATCTTAGATCCATTTGTTCTTTTTTTCTTATTGGCCTTTCTGATTTTTTTCCTCATCCTATCTGTTTGAATTTTGATGGTCTACTCACAAAGCAGCTTTTCAGTCTGGCTTTCAGAATTCCCTGTATAATCATCAACTTTTTTCCTATATTTTCCATCTAATCCTTGTAAAACATTTCTTCACTGGTTTCATGTTTAAATGTAACTCTTGTAAGAGTAGCTTATGGAAGGAAGGTCTGTCCTGTACTCAGTCTTTCTTTTGGAATTTGGACATAGGAAATGTTTTTATGATCTTTCTGAAAAGGAACACAGTAATGAAGTATGTATGATTGACATTTAATATTGAAGATGTTCCCCTGGGGAGATAGTACACAAACAAACTTTCCCTCATGACATTTGTTCCTTTTGTAATATCTGTTGGGTGACTTTAGATACAAAACATTGCGTGACATGACTTCACTTGGAATAGGGATGTGGTGGTACATTCACAATTTTCCTATTTCCATTTGATTTATGAAAATATTAATAAATCACTTAATTAAAAAGTAATGACTTAATGACTGGAGTACTTCTCTTTCAGTACAGACAAAAGTGTTCCTGTCAAAACCAGGACCTATCAGCAATAGTAAAAACTCTTGTTTTCTTCCTTCCAAGATAAAATGTATTAAAAAAAAAACCCAACAAAACAAACAAAAACTGGTAGAAATATAAACAACCCCTTGCCTAGACAGGTTTTAAAAATTTAATGTTCATTGTTTTCTGTGTTCCTGGATGCCTTCTTGGCTCTCAGTTCCCTGTGAGCCACAGTGACAAATTTTCTTTTCTGGTTCTGCTACTCTTCCTTTCACATTTTGTGTTAAAGTCGATTGTACATTCTCCTCCTTCCAGAAATTCATACTAGCAAGGCTCAAAGACTATTGGTGTTGCTTGACAAGGGAATGCTGGAATTTCCATAAAAAACCCCCAAGTGACTCAGATCATTGGAGCTCCAGAGAGCAATGTTCTGGAGTTACAGTATGCACCCAGTAGTTCTGCCTTGAGGTGTTTTGCAGAAGAGGTGTAGGATGGTTCCATCGGAGTGCTAAAAGGAAGCTGTGTAGGAAAGGCTGAAGTTCATTTAAACATGCATTACAACATGCAGTGTCTTGTTACTAGGCCTTCTGTGAAGAATTGGAATCCATGATCCAGGAACAGTTTAAGAAGGGGAAGAACCCAACAGGTTTATTGGCTTTACAGCAGATCGCGGATTTCATGACAACGCACGTACCAAATGTCTACCCTGCAGCACCTCAAGGTGGAATGGCTGCGTTAAACATGAGTGAGTGCACCTTCAGTGATCAGAGCTGAGTTCCTTTCTTTTCTTGAAAGGCTTGCAATGAAGACAGTGTGAATGAAGCAAAGAGTACTGTGAAGTTCAAATGCTATCCTGTTCTGCTCACATAAACACTGAACACACAAATTCAATTGATTCGTTTCTAAATGCCACTAAAAAAGTGGTATGCAATGTGATAAATGTATATAGTTTATATCAAAAGCTATTTCAAGGATGGTATCTAAATTGAAAAATAAGCCTGATAAGTCAGTGCCATTTAAAATTTTAAAGTATTTAGATACTGCTAAATATAACGTGGTTTGTCTTCAGGAAAATCAAACACTCATTAGTGGTCTGGTAGCAGTGAAGGTCTTTAGAAACTAAGTATTTTTGTCATTGAAATACTGTTTGCAGTTTTCTCCTGTGAAGTGAAGCTTTAGACAAGAAACACCAACAAGCAAAACAAAGCAGGAAAAAACCCAGAATGTGCGAATGCATGTACACACAGGTTTTGTGTTAAGATAAAATAAATCCTTGCCTGTGCTCCAAAATAAATCTCTAGTTCTGACTGTAGCATGGCCTGGTTCTGCTTTTCCATAGTTATTTTTAACCACATTTCTAATTGTGCTGTAACTAGAATTACAGTATTTGTATTATTTACCATAGTCTTTCTCTCTCTAGCGTGTACTTTATTTTTCTTAATAAATGAACCTATGTAATTTGGATGTGTAATTCTCCTTGTTGGGAATATGTGTATCACAAAAAGTGGAATGTTTGGGATTACATTTTTCTTTTAACAATGAAGATGTATTTTACAAATAATCATTAGTTTGAGAGAGGAAAAAAGTATTTTACGAAGGAATGCACTGTCATGTTACCACTAATTTATAGTAGGGAAGGAAATGAAGGCTGAGTCTACCAAAGCTGAATAACTTGCTCAAGATTGTCAATATATTGGTGTAATATAAATTATTTCATTATAGGAATGAAAATTTGCTGTCCATTTCTTAGGTTAACATGTTCATATAAACCAGTAAGAACAACCAATATAATAGTGGTTCATGTTGCTAGGTTTGAACTGATACTGAACTCATCCTGCCTTGTGCTTTCTTTACCTTGCTTCTTCTCTTCAGGTCTTGGCATGGTAACACCAGTGAATGATCTGAGAGGGTCAGATTCCATTGCTTATGAAAAAGGGGAGAAGTTGTTACGATGCAAATTGGCAGCTTTCTACAGATTAGCAGATCTCTTTGGCTGGTCTCAGCTTATTTACAATCATATAACAGTGAGTATTGAATCAACAGATAACTGAACCAATTGTTTTAACATACAAGAGAATTGCTTCCCTCCCCTTTCTGTCATTTTCTCTTTGTGTGTGAGAAGAGCAAAGTGGTATTGAAAGCAGTATAACAGTGAAGAGATTTGTCATTGCATTTCAGCTTGGATGTCAGCTACCACAGTCTGAATAGAGTCTTGAGAGAGTGTACATGAGAATTCTTGGGATAAAAAATTAGGAAATAAAGATTGCTGAAAGACTCAGTCTTTTAGTGTCTCAAATGCTTTGAATAATTGTATTTATTATTCTACAAGGTAATCTCTTTGTTTTCTTCCTTTTTTGCTAAGTACTAAAATATCTTCTTAGTCATTCAGTTGAATTTTATAATTCAGGTACCAGCCTTTCTGAAAAAGAAGCCATAGTATTTCTGAACATGAGTGAGCTTCTCTGCCTAATGCAGCGTGCCAACAATTTTCCTTGTGACTGAGTAATTACTGGCATCCATAAAAATAATGACAAGGAGGTCAAATCAAGGAGTTTTTATACGCCAGAAGAATGATCAACATGAGTCTCATGAGTAAAGTCACAGCTGTGGTGTGCAGCCCTGTCAATTGTTGTCCTAACAGAGCTGGATTGTTTCTTATTCTACATAGTAGAGGTTGTCCTTTATGTATTTTCAGTTCTTCTAGTTGCAGTTGGAATGAAATATGGTAATATTATTTTTACTGCTTTTTGAGATTTCAAGGCATATTATTTGTGAACAGATGAAGATGATAAATGATATGTGTAGGCACAGGATCAAGACTGTTGGTTGGATCGTTCGGTTCCTTTTGCAAGGGAACATATCCAACATAATGGTTCTTGTAAACAGCTCTGTGCCACCCCCAGATTTTTCATACGTGACAGGAGAATTGATTTTGTAAAAGGGACATAAATGCAATGAGCGAGCAGGTTTGGAGATGGCTTTCTCGTTTCAAGTTCAGAAATGGGAATGTTGGTACATTTAGATAAAAGATCAATGTAATGAAGAGCAGCATGTCAAGGGAAGGGGTTTGAGGCCAGGGCATGTGATTAGGGTGGAATGCCTCAAGTTTGCTTTCTTTGGGGAAGAGTACAAGGGAGATACCAGTTGAGGTGGAAGACAAGCAAAGCACTTGGAAAGGAGATTCTGAAAGTGTTTTAGTCACTTCTGAATGGCAGAGGTACTGGAAAGCTCTTGGTTTGTCAGCAGCAGTCCCAAGTCACAGTTCTCCTGTCTTTTACAAGCTCCTCCAGTGAACAGCATTCTGAAAGATATAATTTATCTTCAGAAGCAGATATAGAACAAGGTTGTTATGTTTATTAAGTAGTACTGAGACACCCCTTTGGAATGTGGTGAATGCTACCACTTCATGCAGTGCTGCTCTTTGACTCCAGTTTTCACTTCTTTTGTGAGTGGGTACTGTAATTACTGGGTGATTGCATTCAAGTGAAAAGCTTGTGCCAGTGCACTTGTGAAGTAAGAGAAAAGGTACAATAGCCTTCTGTGAGGGTCATAAACCTGTGTGTTAGAGGAGAATGGCACATACTCTGCCACCCTTACAATTTCCATCTGGATGTATCAGGGAGTTGGGTGGAGTATTGTTGCCTTTTTTGGATCCTTATCAAACACTGACAGTTACTGTATGTGGAGCTGCTCAGACTGGTGCAGTCCTGATGCAGAAGCAGAATTACAGAGCATCAAGAGCTTTCCTGCCAAGTATAATAATGTTGAGTACACTTGGGTAGCTCCAGGGTTTTCATGTCAAGTGCAATAATGTAGAGTAAACTTGGATGCCTCCAGGGTCAGGCAGAGTTTGAGATTACAGGTTTACAGAAGGCAGACATCATTCCCAGGGCCTTGGTTTGCTTTGAGGGCATGAGCTGTTAATTGGATATAATCCTAAAACGAAGTGGTTTGAGAGTCTTGCTGCTTGTTTGTCTTCAATTTAGCTTTCTTATTAGCTTTTGGAATATTTTGAATAATACTTGTTCTTTGTCTTGCATAAATAAGTAAGAGATTTTTCTTGATCATTTGCACTTCTGTAGTGGAGAACTACTTTGGTGATTCATAAAAGTACAGATTAACTTCAATTGACTGCTTCAGTTTAAGGCTCTTATGCTGTAGCATGTTCCCAGCTGGTTGTGAAGGAAACTAGATCTGTGCTAGAAGGTTTTGCATGACTGCACAATTACTTATTAGAATGTATTTCCCTGCAGTAGAATGATGGCAAAGTATAATATTGCAAGTAGTAGAAGACGTGAGGCAGACGTAGCATAAAGTAGCTGCATCTCTGGGAAATTCAAAACTCATAAATAACTTTGAATTAAAAAAACCCCAATAACAACCAAACAAAAAACCCAAACCCACAACACAAACTACCCAAATGCTGGGTAGACTCATAGCCAAGTAGGGAGTTGTCTCATGTGTCCGGTAAAACTTTAAAAAGCCTATTAATTCACCATCAAAAGACACCTTAATTACGTGGATGTCCTGTACTTTTCATTGTACAGACTTTTAACAGATGCATCCCAAGATATGAATGCTTTGAAGCCAAAATTATTTTTGTATTATAAACTCCTGATTGTGTGACTGAGACGAGAGAGAGGAAACATAAGTGAAGGTCAGGATACTTGGTAGAAAATTTGCAAGTGTGCTGTACTGCTCACAGGTGTCTCACAGGGACTAGCATCAGTGACAAAACCCTTCCCAGCATCAAGAGGTTTTAGATCTGTGGGCCAGTTCTTGGGTTTTTTCACAGCCTTTTACTTTATACCTTATGTCTTACTAGAGTAGAAATACAGTTGGGCTGTAAACTCATTCGAATGAAAGAATTAACTTTATTTCCCCATTTCTCTCAGTATTTTATCCATAGTGGGTGAGTTGTCATTATAACAGACTATAAGGGTTTACTAAACTCCACCAATCTGAAGGACTCTGGCATGTTACTGCCAGAGTTTTTGTTCAGCATGAGTTAATTACCAGTGCTGTGCATTGATCATCTGTGACATCTGTTAGTGTACATGAAATTCATATTGTGTGTTATAGGCATGCTTGCCCATTCCATAATGTAAAGGATTACCAAATAAATATTACGTATTGTAAAGGGTACTTGCCCGTTCCAGGATGTAAAAGTAACTTTAATGGTTTGGGGTCTTCCTGTATGTTTTAATAAAATCTTCTTAATAACTCTTACTCTTGTTTTATCCTTAGGCCAGAGTAAATTCTGAGCAAGAGCACTTCCTTATTGTACCTTTTGGACTCCTCTATAGTGAAGTCACTGCATCTAGTCTGGTAAGCAATTGTTGATTTTCATAGCTGTAAAATATTCATATATATATATATATATATGAAACTTTAAATTCTATCCCAGAGAATGTTTTGCTCTTTTGTAATTTGTTTGGAGCAATGTTATTGAGCATGGCTGGTTTTTTTTTTTGGCATGATTTCTTTGCCCGTGTTCGCCACCAGGTGTCCTCCAGTTGATCTGCCTGTACAGAGGTGTCAGGTCATTGGGACAGTGAATCACCTCATGCCCTTGAAAGCTGCTGCCTGTTGAGTCCAGCTTGCTGAGGGAAACGTTGGGCATTTCAGATATAAATTATGACAACTGGTTTTAGAGTCTCAGTGGTAGATGCTGAATTAAATCAGATTTTTTTGAGTCTTGATTATGAAAATAATTCTTTTCATTCCCAGGTTAAAATCAATATTCAGGGAGATGTGGTTGATCGTGGAAGCACTAACTTGGGAGTAAACCAAGCTGGTTTTACGTTGCACTCAGCAATTTATGCAGCCCGACCTGATGTCAAATGCATTGTCCATATCCACACACCAGCAGGAGCAGCGGTAAGCTCGCTTCCAGCTCTGTCCTGTCCCCTGTTCCCTCACCCCTGCCCAGGGGAAAATAGGTGGGTCTCCTTCATCATCGATTTGCTTCCTATTTGGGGGGCAGAGAGCCTTTTAGTCTGTCTTCAGGTATGGTTCTGTTTGACTCAGAGCCCATCCTCACTGGGTTGTTACCTGAATGGTCTGACAGTAGATTGGGTTCTTTCACTGGAAGATATGTATGTCATATATGTGTGTCCTTTACCACAAAAGATCTTTTGACAGTGAGTCAGAAAAGCTTTAGCATATTTTGTTGGTTATATAAATCACAGTTTATCAAGGTTTTCTGAAATATTTGAAACTTCCCCAATATTTCTCTTTGGAGAAACTGATTGCAAGTCAGTTCTGCTTCTTCGGAATGTTTTGAGACAGTGACTGTCAGTGTTCACATTCTGATGATTTTTTTAAAATTAATTGATTAATCAGGTTAATAAATCCATTTTAAGGATAAATGATCATATTCGTAAAATCGTGAATTACAAAGTAGCCTTTTAAAAAATATTTTTTAAGTTTACCTGCAGTGCTGCAGAATTACCTGTATCACCAAAGTACTTTTTTTGGCATGGGGGCAGGAGGGAGAAATAACTGAATGGAGTGGAAGGAATGAAGGATGCAGTTGATTTTGGGGTTTGGTGTTTTCTTGGGGCTTTTTTCCTGAGTCCTTTTATAGCAACGTTGCTGTTGTGTAAAAACAGCCATATTGAGACAGGCCCAAAATCAATGTGACTTTTGCATCCAATCCAGAAGTTACCAAAAATAGAGGCTTTAAGGATGGAGTATAAGACCATTGTGTATGTAGCTGTCGAGGTAGATCTATTTAATACACAAAAATAAGTTATTATTTTAATTCTCATCACCGTATTTTTTCACTTTTTCTGTTGCAAAAAATTAAATCAGTTGTTTTGCTATTTCTCAGGTTTCTGCAATGAAGTGTGGTCTCTTGCCAATNTGTAGCTGTCGAGATAGATCTATTTAATACACAAAAATATATTCTTATTTTAATTCTCATCACCATATTTTTTCACTTTTTCTGTTGCAAAAAATTAAATCAGTTGTTTTGCTATTTCTCAGGTTTCTGCAATGAAGTGTGGTCTCTTGCCAATTTCACCTGAAGCACTTTCTCTAGGGGAAGTAGCTTATCATGACTACCATGGTATTTTAGTGGATGATGAAGAAAAGGTGGTTATACAGAAAAATTTGGGGCCAAAAAGCAAGGTCAGTATTTACATCTAGAATTAAAGAAAAAAGCAGGGGGGGCAGTGTGCTTGTGTGACAGATATGTTCTTTAATCAGTAGCAAATATTCTTTAATCAAGAGCAAAAAAATACTTGGCATACTGCTGTTGACTTTCTTTCAATGTTTCTCTAGGTCCTTATTCTCCGAAACCATGGCTTAGTATCAGTTGGAGAGACTGTTGAGGAGGCTTTCTACTATATTCATAACCTAGTGCTTGCCTGTGAGATACAAGTAAGAGCTTTAATATGTTATGTAATAATATAGCCTGCTGTATTAACTTGGAAGCAGATTAATAATTGCATACTTTACTGTTTCAACTCTTTGATCTAAACTAACACGAGGATGTGTGATATCATTATATTGTGGGGGGACATCCAAAACTTTGATTTCACTGACAATATTCAAGTACTTATTGAAACCATCAATTTGCTGCCCATTAAAACAGATACTTTCAAAGACTGAAGACAACTTTTATACAGGCATATTCGTTTATTTAGTTTTAAAATGAAGTAGGTTTCTTCTGGTTTTATGCCAAGTTTTTAGGGGTTTTTTCGTTGTTTTCATCCCATTCCCCACAGGAAACTTAAAGATGACTCTGTTGTTTTTAAGGTACGTACCCTGGCCAGTGCAGGTGGACCTGACAACTTAGTGCTTCTTGATCCTGGGAAGTATAAAGCCAAGTCTCGTTCCCCTGAGTCTCCAGCAGGTGAGGGTACTGTATCCCATCCCAAATGGCAGATTGGTGAACAGGAGTTCGAAGCTCTTATGCGAATGCTTGATAATCTGGTAAGGCAGGCCTTTTTCTCTACTTTCTTATAGGATCATGTTTAAAATATATTTTTTAAAGCTGCCTGTAGTTGGGATAGTTTATACAGCCTGCAGCCTGTTCTTTTCCCAAGGACTTGGAGACAACATAAAAAGCATTAAGTGTCCTTTGTACAGATTGTACAGATAGCAGATTTACTCCTTATTCATAATCTGATTGTTATTGGTGAGATCAGAGGAGATCTTATGGGATTTGGCACTTCCAAATCAGAGTACTGTGGTGCTTGCACTCAATCTGTATTTTCCCCTCTGTTCCCATCCCCTCCCAAATGTGTAAAATTTTAATGTCTTATCAGGTGCAGAGTCCAGCATTTGACAAATTTGACTTTGTAAAACTGTACTAGTACCTAGAAGAGCTCAAAAGACAGACTTCAAATAAATAAAAGGTTTCAGATAAAATGGTTTCAGTAAGATTCCATCTGTAATGAATGACCAGATACCAACATTTACTATCCAGCTTCAATGGGAAAGATGTGGCTGGGGACAGCAGACTGTATCTGACTGGCACCTTTAGCAGATTCAGCTGGATTTCAGTTTCACTAGGAAATACCAGTTTTATGTTTCTTGCTGCACATAGAAAGCAGGATCATAAAAGAAATGGCATTGTACTCAGTAGGAATGTAGGAATAGAAAGGAGCTTTCAGTCATACAATACAGACCCTTAATATAATGATTAGCCACATATTGTATTGGGTAGTTAATTATATTAGGTGGTAGATAATTACTCAAGATGCATTTTGATCATTAAAAGTTGGAGCAGAACCCAAGTAAGGCCTCAGCAGTGCTTAATACATGAAAACTCTATAGAAAGCTAAGTCTGCATAGTTGGGGCTGATGTTCCTTTATAGCTGGCTTCATAGAGAATTTGAATGCTTTGGGAACTAAGCTATTCACACTTTTCCTTTAAGCCATTTTGAAAATATTTTACTAGTGGAAACTTCTTAAAGAAACTTAAATGTCCTTCTTGTATGTTAAATGCTGAGCATAATAGAAAGCATGGGCAGACATGACTAGGGTGAATAGGGAAGGTTAAAGGTGGAAGAAAATACAGTTTAGAGAAAGTGGGAGAGTGAAACAATGTAAGATTAGGGAGACGAGTGAATGAGGACATAAAAGTAGCATTCTTGAAGTATTCCCTTGTATACCGTATGTTGATTTCTATATGCAAAAACACAGAAAAGATCTTTTTATCTAC
>VYXF01008533.1:1669726-1710768 GCA_013397295.1 Polioptila caerulea
TTTATCATAGCTTAAAGCTATGTATATGTTTGGAGCAGTTTGTGCTTTTCAGCCTCAGCTCACAAAATAGGTAGTACTTCATATTTGAAATTATCAGTGAAAGACTGAAACAAAATTCTTTGTCTCAGACTAGTCTTGTTTAATGATATTCTGAAGCAATAGATAATTTCATACAGTATAACAGGTTTGTGTATTGAAATTTTTTAATGCTTGCTATTAATCCAAAGAAAAAGTGGCTTGTTATATTGAGGTTGTTTATATATATATATGTTTTGACTAAAAACTATCTTTAATAAAAAGCTGGAGTAGTTTTTATCTGAGAAGATAATCATCAGTGAGTATTTCACAGCTCCATGTTCATTCCATTTTTTACTTTACAGTTGCAAAACATTTTAAAATTCTGTTGCTTTCTGAAGTCTGACAGTTTCTGGCTATCTTATTGTTTCTTGAAGTTACTCAGGAAAAAATGCATAGCATTTGCTCTATAAACAGGTTTGCTTTACTGTTCGGTGCATTTTCTATGCAATAGTGGTTGGAAATTAGGACACTGTACAAAGTAAATATATCAAGATACAGAGTTAGTTGTGCATCAAATTAAACAGGACTCCATACTAAATGCACAGATCAAATAAAGCAACCTTCTATGAAGAACCCATGAAGCGCTTAAAGCTTGTGTTTGGGATATTTTTGTAACTTTCTGAGCTATGAGTTATAAAATATTTGACATCACCAAACTGTTCCTTTAGGTTGCTGTGCTGGTACAGCTCTTTGTTTGTGCAGAAACTAATTCTGGTAACATCATTTTGCTGAAGTAGCTTGTTTTAATGCAAAACTTTGGTGATGCCCACTCTTGCTTCACAGTACGGAATGATTCACTAAACCTGGTTAGTGACATCACACTGCTTTTCATACTTCTGTCATCTTATGCTTTAAGTTTGCTTTGATGTTTGTTGGGTACCAGAGGATTGAATCAATGATCTCTCTGTCTCTCTCGTGTTATTTTGTGGAAACACCCAGTGCAGAAAATAAAAATGGCAGTAACAGGGTCTTAAAGCTCATGCCTTAGATCTTGCTGTACTTCTGTTTGGGTAAGGAATAGTGTCCTTTATAAACAAGTATGAACTCATTGAGAAATTTCTGATTTTAAAATGGCCTTAAAAATGAGTAATTATATTGGTATTTTCCTACTCCTGTGTTAATATATCTGTTCATAAAGTGAGAAGTAGGTGGTTTTTAGAAACACAAAACACTGCAGTCAGTGTGGTCAAGTGCACAGAAAACCTCTCAGTTTGAAAACCTCTCAGTCTTCATAATCTCTGAACTGCACATAGGAATGGCATTGTTTTGGGTAGAAGTTTTTGCAATTTAACTGGCTCTCTAAATGTTGTAGTTACTAACTTGGCTTGATAGAATGGTTCTGATCTCTAGAAATGTATCTAAAGGTATAGTTTATATTACTGAAGAAGAAAGCAACTTAGGAATGGATAGAAGAATGCAATCATTGGTTCAGTTCTCTGCTCTGTATGATGCATGATCAACTGTGATGTGACTTTGCTGCTCTGAGTGTCTGTAGCCATTACAGCCGTTCTGACTCTGCAACCTCTCTTGATGTTACAGTGGACTAAAGAGGATGGACATAGAACTGCCACCTCTGCTGTCCCTAATCTGTTTGTTCCATTGAACACCAATCCAAAGGAGGTCCAAGAAATGAGGAACAAGGTTTGTAATACCAGTAAAATAACCTACTTTTTTGGTCATCGCTACAATTAAGTTGTGTACTTGTAATGAACTAACTTACTTTCCTATAATGACTTCTTGAGGGTTCAGTAAGAGTGTTCTGGTGTCTCCTGTCCCTTTATAACTAAATATTGAAACAATTCCTAAGTGTCCTGAACTCCTCTTGGAAAAAGTTGGTATTTCTGTTCATAATCTGTTTGAAATAAGCTTGCAGTTAATTTTCCTGTTTTGAATTTCAGATCTTCTTGTCCAATCTAACAGGAAAGCACTGAATGGATTGAGTTTTTTCACTTTATTTCTTTTACAGTATAAAATATGCCCTGGTATCTTGTTAATATTTAACTTGTTCTGGATTGTTATGGTACCTCTAAGTGATGGCCACATGGAACGTGGGAGTTAGCATTCTTTCAAAGAAAGGCTATGTGCAGGGATACTGGCAGGAATCTAAAAAAATTTGTATATGGCTGACAGAACTTAAGCTTGGCACTGTAAAATAATAATCACTTGAAATGAGAATTACAGTGAAATTTCCAAGCAGTTTCTTTGTGTTTCAAACACAAATATTGCTTTATTAAAAACTTGAATGAAGTGACTAAGAGAGTAAGTCTTCAGATTTTATACTTTCTCAATGATGAGAAGGGTAGTAAATTAGAAACAAGTGAAAAAGATGGGAGATCCTTGCACTTTCTGAGGTACCAAGTATTAATAATACTTCTTGTTTGTGTATTTGTATGCATATATTTTTTATCAATTGAATATCCTTTTTAGTTGTAAAGTAGCGGTCTTTTAAGATGCATGCTTTTCTTCATTTATATTAGAACAAGAGCCAGAATATCTTAGAAATAAATTTTAAGTTCTTTACCATTAAAGGATATCTAATTTAAATAGATAATACCTAGGTTTAAAGATCTGATTTCTGTTCCCATCTTCTGTATTGAAAGACCTGGGAGGTATTTAGGATGCAACAAAAGGGGTGTTTTTGAGAACTCCAGAGTGTCAGTTTATCCACACAGAAATTATTTATATGTCCTTTTGAGGATGTGATCCTGACTAGATGCAAAAATGGCAAGTTGTGCAGTGTTTTACAGTAAGTTTTTTAAGAAGATGATATTGTGGTGCCATATCAGTAACTAATGGCTAATGACAGAAACCTGCAAATGACTGATCAGGTACAATAGACAGAAAAGCACTGAGGTAATATTTCTATTTCTCCTCACTCCTTCACAAACTGGGGTTGTCTGTTCCCTGTTTTACCATGCCCTAGTACTAAAAAGCAATAGACAGCACCTTCTATGGTACTTAAAGACTGAATTCTGAGAAATGTGAGGAAACAGCCAGGAACCTGAACCTTTAGGTCCAACTGGTGTTCATAAGCTCAGCTTCATTTGACAGTCCTGTGGCCACAGCAGTCAGCACTGGTTGTTCCCTGTTGGCAGGTTCACTCACCCCTTTTTCAAACACAAAAATGTGGTCAACTTTTCTCTGTTGTTCATGTGCTGCTTTCCTTTACAGATCCGAGAGCAAAATTTGCAAGATATTAAAACAGCAGGCCCTCAGTCACAGGTTCTTTCTGGGGTAGTTGTGGACAGGAGCCTTGTACAGGTGAGAGTATTAACTTCCTAGAATTTTAGCTTAATCTGCAGTATCCTCTGCTTTCACCTAATATATCACTATGAAATTATTCTTTAATTGGCAGAGAGTAACTGTTTATAAGGTAAGTCTTAGAGGTAATACCATTGTCTTTGCAAGAGTGCTCAGGGTCAGAAATGTAGAGGCTTCAGCCATGTAGCCCAAGCATGTCTGTGGAGGATGCTTCTTGTTTTTTTTGCTGAATGTAATGCATGAAATTCAGAGGCCTTATTTATATGGGTGAGATTCTTGTTCAAAACTAGTTGGGCTTTGTGACAGTTTTTCTTGGTTTGATTTCTGAGTTTATATATCGTGAAGGTTTAATACTGGGCACACCAGGCTCGCTGTGGGGCAGCAATGTTTCATGTTAAATACGGGATTTCATGCTTCATAATATTTTATTTAAAGAGCAGTTTGGGAAGAAAGCATCAATGAAACTTAAAAGCAGTATATCTGGATATACAAAAGACTATAAATCATTGCTTCAAGTAAGAATT
This sequence comes from Polioptila caerulea, assembly GCA_013397295.1. Lineage (NCBI taxonomy): Eukaryota > Metazoa > Chordata > Aves > Passeriformes > Certhiidae > Polioptila > Polioptila caerulea. The sequence continues at coordinate 1,673,590 of VYXF01008533.1, forward strand.
AGAGCTGTACAGTTATACTGTATAGCTGAATGAAGCTTTTTATATCCAAGTGCTTTCAACTGCCCCAGATAAGTATTTTCTGATATATTTTTAAAGATTGGCAAGTCCTATCATGACCACAGCATTATTCATGTTGGATGTCATATTGTGTGCATGTCAGTTCATTGTCATATGCAATTTCATCTCCCAGTTACTGTTTCTTTGCATGTTTTCAGCAAGCATCACAATGCCTTTGGTTGATGTTGTAAAGCCCGGGCTCGGTTTGCTCTGTTTACTCAATTTACTGTTGCAGGATGCTCCCCTCTCAGACTGTACGGAATCTATTGAAGGGCTCGATCTCACAGAGCAGGCCTTTAGTCCCGCTAAATCTCTCTCTGTTAGAAAGGTACTGCCCTGTCATACTGCTCTAAATACTGTTGTTCACCCTTCATTTAACCTCTCTTTACCCTGACCTTTTTTCTTTGTTAGAAATGATTTGGCTAGAGAATTTTTAAAAATGAGAATAGATGGATCTTCAAATTATGTATATGTGATAATGTAGACAGTTAGTTTACTCTGTTAAGAGTGATCTTGATCTTTGTCTATAGAAGCTGGTGAAGAAACACTTCTGGTGTTAAGGTGCTCATCAGGTCCGGCATATAGAGGGTTTCTTTATGCATGCTGTTAGTGTTGAATTATATTAATTTGAGATCAATTTAGAGTTAGCTTAATCTCAGCCTGATAACAGCCATGTAATTCTGAAGACACTGTGTGTTATGTGACAAACACTGTCTTGAACCCAGAGTGCTGGATGCCTGATTTCCTTAAAACTCCTTGCAGTTAGCTACAAGAATTGCTAAGTAATGTCCCCCCCATGCAAAATCGATTTGCTTTCACACTTGTAGTCATGTTTGTGCTTATATAATATCCATTAAATACAGAATAAGTTCAAGAGGTGTGGGCAGTCCTTGGGGCTGACTGAATGGAGCAGCTGCACACTGCAAATAAAGTTCCTTAGAGCATATCAAGTGTGGAAGCACAGTGTGTAACTAAGCATCAATGCCTCCTCTGCTCCAGTGTTTTACCTAAAAGATTCTTAAATCTTGGGTTTTGGTCGTGCCTGAACACCTCATTATCAGAATAGCTTTTGCATGGATAAAAAACCAGAATACTTTGAATGATGCCACTGTTGGAAACCTTGTGGTTTTATGACGCTAAAGTGTAATGAGCTGGTTTGTGTTAGAGGTACTTGGATCATACTCACAATATGAGGGTCATGTTTTTCACATTGCAGTTTGTTTTGTCCATGTTCTGAAAGGAAAAATATTAAAACACCATTTCTGGATTTAAGACAAAAAATAAAATAAAGCCAAATTCTTCCAGGCATTGCATGGCTTTTATTTTCTGCTTAATAATACCTTCAAAGTGAAAAATTGCTTTTATGATAATTATAACAATACAGGTATTTTTTAAGGGCGATATAGTTTGAGTATTATGTTCAAACAATGACATAGCTTTTCTATAATAGTTTACATGCATTTTCATAGGTGGCAGAGAACCAGAGAACAAATGGTTAATTGGTTATGTGATTTTGTCTAGTAGTATCCTGTTAGGGTTTAGATGTCCAAATTATTTGTTTCATTTCTTTGTGGTGTCGTGAAAGTGCTTTCTGCCTGAAATAGTGTGTAAAATTAGATTACAGTGTAAATTACTGGAATAATTATGAAATAGAAGTGGCCTATTTCACTATCTTTATTATTTTAATATAGATTGTGACCTGAATGCTTAATAATTTCCTGTTTGGGGAAAAAACCCAACAACCCAAGAAACAAAACCAAAACAAACAAAAAAACCCCAAACCAAACAACCTCCTAAAAAAAAGTCACCCAAACCAGAAATCCTATGAACATAACAGCAACAAAAAAAAAACAAACAAACCAAAAACCCACCAGAGAAGAGAGAAATTTCCTTGAAAGATTCTGCCATAAAACAATTGTGTTTTGTGGAACAAAGGAAGTGTAAGCAATCTTACGATGCCCACACATACCTCACCTGAAAATTTCAGTGTAACTGAAGAATCCTGTACATCAAATACTTAGGGACTTTTAGGCACCAGACAATTACGAGTTCTCAGTTGACAAATTCTTTGACACTCAATGACAGTTCATGTAAAAGTTTCATGTAATTGCAGTGACACTTACAATGTATTATGTTTTCAGTTAGCATTGAGATTTATATGAAATACTAATGCACACTATTTTGGATGGAAAAATGCTTCCTTGTGTACAGTATGCATGTACTGCTTTGAGCTCCTGTGCCTTTGGCTGCAGCAGTGAATACTCCATCTTGCCTTTTCGCTTGCTTTATCCATGTTCTGAGAAGTCCTGGCCATGTTGCAACACAAAATCTCCTTGTGCATCTTGTAATTTTATTCCTGTTCAGACTTGGTTAACCAAGCTTCTGCTGCAGTCTTGGCTGATTGACAGGGAATGTTGGTTATTCTTACCAACAACCATTCTGCAGTCTCATAAGAAAATAAATTCACATGTGTTTTCAGTAATTTTAAATACAAGGGGATTCACCCATTTTGTGTCTCTTCCTTTATAATGGAAATTCTGTAGATTTGTTCTTAATCCAGACCCTCTCAGTGCTGCCCCAGAGGTGGCAATGGGTTTGAGTGGCGACTTCTACATGAACAGTACCTCAGGAATCTTGGTGTTTTGGATAAAGGCACTGCATTAATGTCAGATTATGTTAGGAGCAGTTGTTAGACCATTGTTATGAATCTCCTCTCTGATTGAAAGAAGAATTGGCATATATAAAGTGCCAGTTTTGGTCATATTTATCCCTGAGAACAAGGCGAAGTGCTTGCCTGTTAAACAATGGTCAGGTTTGATTTTTTTCTCTAAAAGCCAGTTTTGGTGTAGAAGTTACAAAATTAATTAATTATCTAAAATTTTCATATGAGGTCCATGTTTAATATGAAGGTATATTGTGTATCATTAGTTGTAAATGAATTTCCCTTTGTGTCTGTGGGAATGTATGCCCTTAGAGTGAAATGCATTCTCTTCATTCATATAATCTACTCAGCGTTTCTTACAGTGGAGAAGATGCTGTTGGTATTTGAGTGCATACACGTGATCAAATCTCAAATAGTCATCTACATACTTCTGGAATCATCATCAAAGTAGGACTAGGATCAACATAATCCTGATGAGATCATTAGAACATTAATTTTTTTTCATGTCATCTTATGTTGAAACAGAATGTGAGTCTATGGGAATTTATTCTCTCTCTACAGGCTCTTTAATACTGGAAGTAACTCCCGACCAATTTTCTTGTTTGGTTTTTCTGAGCATTCTTAGGAATCTCTGAGTGGCACAGTCAGGTTGACAGCTCTGCTAAGTCTTGTCTATTTTTGTGTCACATTTAACAATTGGAAATATATTCTGTACTGTCTTTTTAGTCCTTTATACTTGTTTTCTTTCTGTCCCATGTTTCATTTTGTGTTGTATATTTTTATTTGAATTCTTAGAAGGCTGCTCTGTGACCTATTCTGTGAAGTAAAACATATCTGCTTCTTAATTTAGAAGTAATGATGGCTTAGAGTAATCGGTACCAGTTTAGAGTAACCATAATGCAGAACTTAGGAACATACTACTATAATTTATTTCCCACATAGACTCAGTCCCTCTACCAGTATCATTTTCATTGGTGGCCTTTGAACTGCTTCCATGTTACTGATACTGAGTAAAACTGGATGTGTTTATCTGGAATCAGCTTTCAGCTGATCAAAAGTTTTCCTTCCTGATCTCTTGGTTAATTTTTCTGCTTTTATGATCCAGTGTTGTTGCCTCTGATCTTTTCAATGCTGCTTCTCTTGGGTCAAAGCTACTCAGCAAGTACAAATACTGTGTGCATTGATTGTGGGTGTTTTTGTGAGGGTTTCATTTAGTTGGGGTGGGTTTTTTTCAATCTAGTAAATGTGATAAGCTTGGCTTGCTGCTGTCATTCCCAGTATTTAACAAAGGTATTCTCCTAAGTAGGAGAGCATGTCATGTCAGTCCACCAGGCACCTGCAAATTGCCTGTCTTGCTGTTTGTCACCATTAAATCAGCAGGCATTCAGTAACATTCTGTTTCATTAGAAGTGTTCTACCCAGGGATTCCAGATTTAACTTGCAAACCCAAAAGATTCTTAGAAATTCTGGGGATACTAGTGGGTACTGTGTGTCTTGTTTCTCTCTTGTTCCCAGAAAACTCTAGAAACTCTGCCTCAGATCAATGGTTTACAAGGTCCTGCTGCTTATGCCGAGTTTCAGTTAAAACTATGGACTTAGTTTGAAGTGTGGGAAAAGGCAGAAAGGGAAATATGAAATTTCCGTGGGCATCAGTTTTCTGCTATCATTAAAAGCGGACACCTGTAATTTTAGGAGTGTTTTGAGCTTTCTACAAAACAGTTATCATTTGTACAAAGGTTGATGTTTCCCTGACCCTTTTATGCACCATCTTCTGAGAAAAGCTGTTACTATCAAAATGCTTCATGGATATAGTTGAGAAAAGGCTTTTGACATTCTACTGATGTTCTGCATATAAAATGAAATTTCCTCTTATTTTATGGAGAAATGGAAGTGATCTGTAATGTTTTAGAGATGTTTTTCTCCTGCAGTTCCTTTTGAGGTCTTGCAGTGGAGATTTATTGTTATGCTGTTCTTTGGTGCTTCTGGCTGGTGTTTGCTTCCTGAAGAGCAGCATAGATTCTAACAACCATCTTACCTCCCTGGGTTGTTCTAGACCAGATTTCTGGAGATCTCTCATCAGGCTTTCAGAACTGCTCTTGTCCTCCTTCTATCCAGACATTATCTTTCACCTCTTTGGTGCTGGCAGCTTGTCCAAAGCAGCTCTTGCCATCCAAACCAGCATTCTGTCTACTTGCATCATCAGTTTCACAGTGGCCATCCTGTGCTTGTCCATGGCATGTGGACATGGGATGGAATCTTTGTCTCCCTTCAGGCACTGCATGTTTTTGAACTGCACTTTCTAATGTGTTCTTCTAAATATTGGTACACACATTTAAATATGGAGATGACCTGGGTCAATCAGTAGCCCATACCTATTGGGTAATGGAGTTCAAATATCTCTTTTTGATAATGAAGACAGTTTGGGTGTCACCATGGCATGGGACACAGGTCACACAAATCAGTTGTTTACAAACCGGTGTCAGAGTGCTGTATATCCAATGGAAAAAACCAAATGCTTAGACAAGTCATTTGAGAGATAGAGCAGCTATCTCCAGGCAAGCATTTTCTGTACCTGAGACAAGGAAAATCCTGTGGCTGTAGTCTTTACTATAGGATTAGAGAAGGAATACTAAAAACTTGAACATTAGAGAATCTCTGATGCAGCTGCTTTTGTCCACTGGAACTTAATGTACATAGAATTGCTTGTTATATTTTTATTTGTGTAACTTTGTATCTGGCTTATATGACAAATGTTATAAATGTAAATATGCTAACTTGTACCAGATTGCAGTTAACCCTAATTACTTTAAAATGGCTTATAATAAACTGTTAATCTGGTGTATACAGAACATATACAAGATGGCTTTTTACTATAACATCTGTTAGGTATAATGTAGTAGCTGCTAGAAATGGCTTTTCTGTTATTAAAAAAAAATACAAAGCAAAACAAAAACCCAAAGCAAAATAATAATAATAAAAAAACCAAAACAAAATAGATACAAAAATACCCATGAGCTGAGTTCCTGACCCTTTACAAGTATTCTATGCCCAGACTGCCATGCAGGTGGGCCTGGTATCTTGTTTCTTTTGTGGCAAGAAAAAGAAACTTGATATACTTTTGTGACTCAAATATAATTCAGCTGTACTGTTTGGCTGCTGTTTGATTTACTGCTTAATGGTGCATATTCCCTGGTGGAGACATGTTTTCTCCTTTATATTAACCTCCTGTGAATAAAATTTAGAAAAAAAAATCTGATATAGATTTTTTTTTCCCTAATCTAAAAGAGAAAAACTAGCCTTTTCCAGGTTGTATTTTTGTTTTGTTTTTGGTTGCTTTGTGGCCTCTATACCTCTAAAGGTTCTGCAAGTTACTGCTTGATTGCTGATGTGTCTTAATTTTCTTTTGCCAGGGAGAACTGGTGACTGCATCAAAGGCAATAATTGAGAAAGAATATCAACCAAAAGTAATAGTGAGCACAACAGGACCAAATCCCTTCAATAAACTCACTGATCGAGAACTGGAAGAGTACCGCAAAGAAGTCGAGAGAAAGCAGAAGGGACCAGAAGGTTGGTTTCTCTGTGTGTGTTTTTTCTGCAGTAGACTGTAGTACCAGCAAGTTCCTTAGTAATTGGAAAGTGGGTCACCTGCAAAGGCCATGGATAAATTACCCAGCTTTTGTATGTTTCAGTTTTTCCAGTGTGAATTAGAAATTTGAGAAGTATATTAGAGATAAAATGTGCCATCTAAGTGTTTTAAGTGTGTTCTGTAAAATGCATAGATCTCACTCTAAAATTGTCCTTGTAGACAAACTGGGCAGTAGGGCTGTAAGAAGCTGAAAGCTTGACACCTCAGTCACAAAGGTGTTTTGGTACTGGTTTTGCTCTGCTTTGTTTCCCTTGGCCCTAGAGCCTAGGCTAAGGTGAGGGAATGGTGGTGCTTTATAGCAGCAACACTGCAGATTTCTAAGGCATTGAAATTAGTGGATTTGAGAAATACGTTCAGTAGAGAAGATACAAAATAACATTGATTGTTACTTGGAAATGCCACGTCTTGGGGGCTTCTGTCAAAAGGGACTTAAGCAATTATCCTAGAATTACGACGGATTTGTGCTGTAAAAAGAGGCAGTTGCTGCATCAGAAGTGGTTCTCCTGCTACTTTTGTATAATTTTAGGGATGATACTTAAAATGCTCATCTGTTGTGAGGTTTTGAATTTGAGTGATGCAGGAACCCAAAGGGCTGTTTGTTTTGCAGTGTGTGTTCCCTGCAGCTGCTTTTTGGGACCACCATGTAGGAAGTGTTGTGTTTGCTGTGTGAAATACGGGGTGGAGTGGGGTGGGGTGGGGTGGGATGCTGTGCTGTCATGCCTGTTTAACTGCATACCTTTATTCTCTCAGTAACAATGCCACATCCTTCTTAGATAAGGTATCAAAATATGGAGAGACTGTGTTACTGAGACAGACACCAGCTGGGGAACAGAGTGCAGTGCTTAGAAATCAGACCAGCAGTGAGCAAAACACATCAGATAAAAAATCTCTGGATTTGAAAGGCAGATCAAACACCTTTCAAGGAACAGATACGAAGACTTTACAGGATCATGACGTATCATCACTGTCTAAGTCTTTAGATAACATTCAGTTTGCTGCTGCATGGGTTTCTTGTCAGACCATGCAGCAAATCATCCCACATCTAAATGGAGAAGAGCCAGATGGGCAGAAGTCCTCCCATAAGGAATTTCATACTGCAGTGATCAAAGCATTAAGGTCCCATCCTGACCTTTTGGCTGAGGCCTCAGGTATTACTAACATGGTACAGCTGTGCTTGCAATCCAAGGAACAACCTCTTTATCTACACCATGTGGAGATTCTGTCAGTTGTCTCTCATCTGTGGGACTGATTTCACTTTAATTGTGTAGGTGAACTAGATGGAACAATGCTTCAGTGTTGTTCCCAATATATGGTGTACTCTATGAATGTTTCCTTTTGGGTCTAGGGCTATTTAAAGCTGGCAGCGAGGGGGACCCTCTTACTAATAAATACTCAAACTGCTGTGAAATCTGTTTGGAATCATATAATTACTGCATGTTTTTCTGATTATCTATGCAATCTTCTTTTCCTTTGGGATGCAATTTTGTTTACTCCAAATTTCAGCAATACAAAGCAAGCAAAAGAGTGTTATCTTGTGTAGGCCTGGTAGCATATCCTCTCCTCCATATTTGTTTATATCTTCCTTGTGGTTTTTCCTCACAAGTTTTCTTTATAACAGCAGTATAAACCAATTCATAAATGATTTCATTATTCATGCCCTCTTAAAGAAAAATAAAACCCTCCAAAAAGAGCTACAGAGCACAACAGCAACTTGAACAGTTTAGTTAGTATCAAACTATTGCTAGATTTTCTTTTGCTTGTTTTGGTATTATTTAATATCCCGGAAGAACTCTAATTCAGAAGAATGTATTGATACCCTCTGTGCATGGAGCAAAAGGACACTTGTTTTCTTACCTGCTGAGAGGTTTTATCTGCCTTTTTAATTTCCCTTTGCCTACACCTGCAGAGCCTTCAGAAGATGGCAGGCCCCAGAAAGAGAGAAGCCCCCCTGAGCCCAGCTCAGCTCGCACTCCTCCCAGTACGCCCATTAAACTGGAGGAAGGTAAGTCCTGCTGCCAGGGCCGGGGGCAGCTGCAGCCTTGGGGGCTGCTGCATGGGGTGATGACCTAGAGCTAACAACAGCCAGTGCCTTCTTGTACTTCATTGTTGTACTGCCCACGAGGCACTCCACTCAACTGTGAGTCTAACAGGAGTTTGGTTTACAATAATAAAGAAGTGTGCATTACTATAAAGACAAATTTCCATCTTTTCAGATTTGCCTTGTCATCTCTTGCTGTTTCTCAACTGATTTACCTTTTTGTACATTTTCTGCAAGATAATTGCTCTTACTAAATGAAATAGTGTCTGATGGTGAACCAGACACATATCTAGATGCTTTGGTAAATCCTCTTCACTGGTTGCACATTTCTTAAACATTATTGTACTTGGATTACACCTCAGTAAATATTTTTCAAACTCAATTTGAATCTAAATTTGATTTTTTGCTCACCTTATGTCATAGTTTTAACTAAAATGTGAGCAGGGCTGCTAAAGTTGATAATTCTCCAAAAAAGGATAAAGTTATAATCTTGATCAGGTGTAATCCAATTATTGTCTTGTTTCCTTTACCTTGTACATTGGATATATCACTTGTCTGTTAGTCTGCCATTCACTACTTCATCTCATTCTGTTTTCTACAAGAATGGTCGCAACCATTCTTCTAACATAACACAATGGCTGTGATGAATGCATAGATTCTCTACTTGTGCTTTTTTCTTCTTGTGGCTGCGTTACAAACAGGAGATGGATATGCTAAAGAATACCTGTTACCATAGTAAGTATCATTCCATACTCTGACCTGCTTTTGTGCTTTGCTTCACTCTTGCATCTTTGTTTACTAAGGTTTTTTTTTTGTTTTGTTTTTTTTTAAAAAAAGCAGGCTTTTTCAGTTGAGATGTTGATTTCTTTAGTTCTCAATTTCATGTAATTCCAGGCAATTGCAGATCTCATGTTAAAGCACACTCCCCCTTTGAGAGAGACTGTGAAAGTCACCTTCCGTGTTTCCATATCTGTGTGTCCAATTCCTCAGTTTAAAAAGGAATAGTCTGAAGTTGCCTGGCAGATATAGCTAAGACAACCCTGGGAGTTTCTGCCCCAACAGTTTGCTGCTGCCCACACAGCTTGGGCCTGGTAACAAAACAGAAGAGTTCCTAATCTATTCCAGAGCAAAATCCACTGACATGGGTTTAAATTTACCCTGCATGGAAATGGATATGGGACTACTCCTATGTTTTGTGTTAACTGTATGGAATTCAAATTCCAGGCAAGGAATAGCAGCAAGTACTTGGTGGCAGCAACTTCTACAGCTGTTTTGGCTAGCTCTGCAGGGCTCCTTCGGATTATACTTTAAAGGAATAAGGATGTTTGTATGTCCTGTTATATCCAAAAGTCAGTGTGTTTGTCATAGGTGTGAAAGTCAAACTATATTGTAGACACCTGTGATGTTGCTGATAAAGTTCTAAAACCTGAAAGTTCTTTTAAACAGGGATTGTGTTCGACAAACTCTTCTAATTGTATAAGTTTAATAGGACAAACATACAAAGCTTATTTTAGAGAGTCACTGGAAGTTCACACCATGATGACTTTGGTTGGGGGAGGTTCTGTTGAATGACAATGTTCTCAGTATACAACCTCTTCTCAACTTGGATTCATCATATTGTTTCTATTTAAGTGTAGCTGAAATCAGTCAAATGTTCTTTAACTCAGTTACAGCCAAGTTTGTATGTTTGTCCACATCTTTGTTTTGAAAAATAAATCAAACCAAAACCCCATAAACCTTTATTTTCATAAATAACGTGAATTGTAAACACACACCAGTACTGATGTTATGCTTTAAACTCTTAAGCCACAGTATATATATAAAGGGAGAGCATGGTTGTAAACATGATTATTTAAAAAATAATTTAAACTTTTAAACATTGAGGTGAATTCTTAAACTGTAAATAGGTTTTGCAGACAGAAATATGTTTTTAAAGCTTTCTAGTTATGTTACTGACATCCAGTAGAGTAGCAGGGTGTTTACATATTGTGTGCTGGCTTAACTGAATGTGGAATTTCTAAGTCTTCCAAATTTGGGTAAAATACTGCCCTTAGCAAACTAGATAAACAGATGTTTGTTTGATTCCAGCATCACATTAATCTGTTTATTAAGGGTGACGGGAACTTGACAATCTGGGAAGGATGGCAGTCCTGGGTTAATGAGTTATAAACCCATTTATATTTATTCAATGCTCAGGCCAGCTGGCAAATACTGTTTGAATGCCTGTAGCTTCCTATTCTTTAATTTGAAGACTATCTAATCCCTTTTTTTAACTTCAAAACTATCTTTTAAACTTAATTAAGAAAAAAATGAAACTGACAGTCCAATATGGTGCCTGTTCTAAAAACTGGGCCAACTAATGGATAGAATATAATATTTTTTACTTGGAAGGGACCTACAATGACCATCTAGTCCAACTGCCTGACCCAATTCAGGGCTGACCAAAAGTTAAAACTAATTGTCCTAATGCCTCTTGAACACTGACAGGCCCAGGGCCTTGACCAGCTCTCAGTAAGTGGGAAGCCTGTTCCAATGTCTGACCACCCTCTCAGTAAAGAAATGCTTCCCAAAGTCCAGTCTGAACCTCCCCTAGTGCAACTTTGAGCCATTCCCACACGTCCTGTCCCTGGATCCTGGGGAGAAGAGCTCAGCAGTGTTTGCAGTTAATTCCTGAAAAGCCAAATCCAAAAGCAGGATAGTGGGAGTGAAGAACTGTAACTAGTGTTTCTTAGGAATCTGTGTCTGCCATACATAGGCTAAATTACAGCTTCAGGAGGCAGCTTGTACATAACTGCTTTCTCTTTTTTGCTCTGATTTAAATCCTGCCTGCATTTTAACTTTTTAACTGCTAACTTGTGCATTCCGAGTGTTGTGCACTGGATACTAGTGTGTGGTGTTTATTTAACCCATTAGAAGTTCCTGGTGCTCTAGGCAAAACATGTTTGTTTCCTAGCAGGTATTCACAGAACAGAGCCCTCTAAAATATATTAGAGAATTATTAATCCCATCTGGCAGAAGTAAAAAGAACACTGTCACTTTTATAGAAAAAATGTGAAAATATCAAGTATTTTCTGTAAATTCTTGTGAAAGCCTTCAGTCTTTTCAAATTAAAACAAACAAGATCTTGAAAGGAGGAAAAAATAGTTGCCTTTCATTTGTGCCTTCCAAAGAGCATGGCCTGGATTTTGCTCTAAATTCCTCCTTATGTAACATCAGTGGGGATAGATGTGGCCCAGCTCACGGGACACTGGGCTGTGGTGCACGGAGAGCTTTGCAGGGAGCTGCACAAAGTGCTCCTTGTCGAAGCCAGGCACAAAGAGGAGCCTGGAGAGAACATCCCAAAGGCCAGCGGTGAGTGGGGACAGGGCTGCAGCCGAGGGAGGAGCGCCTCAGTTCCCCTTGGGACACACAGCTACCCCTGGACTCTTGAGGTTCCCTTTTGCAGGGTGAGTTTGGCTGCTGACATCACATACAACAAAACAAGCTGTATTGCATAACCTGCTGAGCTCATTTAATTTGAGAAACTACATGGATTTTACTTATAGGAATCCATAATATATACTCATATCTTGCCAAAAAAAGTGAAGCCTTTGTGATAGGAAATTATATTTTGAAGCAACATCAGTTAGATCTCATGGAAGAATATTATGAAAATTCCTTCATTGGTATTATAAATTGGCAAGCCAACAATTTAGAAGTTAATGGATTTGCATGTATGGGATCACTGCAAATCAGCAATTAGTTTTGTCTCTCCAAAAGAAATAAGAATAAAGGTGTGGACTTGCAAAATGCTCTACTCAATGCCAATAAAAACTGTAGGTTTAATTACTGCTTTATTGTACTAAAATATTGTGTTGCCTGCAAATGTCATGAGTAAAACAGGAGCAGGTCTAAACAGTTGTTTCTTGCTGATACAATTCAGCTTTATCTGTTCTGTGTGAAGAGTCTTAAAGGCAAACAGAACTTTGGAATATGTTATTTCTTACCCAAAGCTGGAGAACAGCCCTATGACAAAGGCTTTCATGCAAAGTAAAGATATTAGTTAGAGAGCGCGCTCACCATCCACTCGCTTCGCCTGCCCTGCTCCAGGGACACTTTGTGAACTGACTGTCACTGTCTGTCCGTCCACCAGAGACACGGCAGGACCAGACCTACAGAGATGACAGTGATGCTGCAACCTTCAAGCAAACCCTCCCAGATCTCACCCCTGATGAGCCTTCGGAAGCACTCGGCTTCCCTCCCTTAGGAAAGGAGGAAGGGAGATGTGATCACGATGTGCCCAAAAGCCAAACGGAACCACCTGCAGTGGAAAATAAGGAACCCCAGTCCCAACCCACTGAAGAGCCAGCAACACCAACAGCTGAGGAGGGGACAGCAGCTGATGCAGGTAGTGATGAATCTCCAGGGAAGTCCCCATCGAAAAAGAAAAAGAAGTTTCGCACTCCTTCCTTCCTGAAGAAGAGCAAAAAGAAGAGTGACTCCTAAAGGCCAACCCACTGCAGAAACACTGTCATATTTTAAAATCCATTAACCACTAGAATGTACCAGATTGTACTGAGTGTTTTGTCTTACTATGTAAATGAATGCCACAATTAATCCAACCAGCCCCTCAAGTTATGGCTTGATTGTTTAGGGTTATAACCAGAAACTCATGTCCAAAAAGGTGCTAATCCTGTGTGTTCAGCAGCTGCCACAGATCTGATCCCTAGTTAGTAATCAAATGTAAATGACTTCCATGTGGAAGGCATTGATTCACTATTTTTAATTTAAAGCCTGCACTGCTTTGCAAAAGAATATAAAAAATTCACTATTAAAAATAAAACACCCATTGCTTACCACAAGAAGTGTTCTTTCCAATATTCTGTTCCAAGCCACAAGTAAATTTCTTAAATTTTGACTTTTAGAGAGGATGCTTTTGCAGTGGTGTTCTCAAGGGTGGTGAATTCTTGAACTGACATGTAAACTCCTGCAAGCTTGTGAGCACAGGTTGTGGTTTGGCCAAGCTTTGAGGCTCTCCATTGCTTCCTCTCTTTCTCCCTTCTCACTGTTGTTACAAAATGAAGGTGTTTTTCACTTTGTTTTATTTTATAACTGCCTGGTGAAATCAGTCGTTGATGTCTAGGACTGAAATGTCTGTGGTGTGTTCTGCTCATGTTGTGTGTTCAAAGAGCCCAATCTTGGCCTGGTTTTTTTTTCTTTCTAGTGAATCACAGTTAAGGGAAATCTGTCTGTGCTCTTGCCTCACTGAGTCATGTGGTGATTTGGCTGTTAGAAAAGGTTAAAAAGTAACTGAAGTAAAAGTATTTCAGAAGTTTTTCAGCTGGTGGTGTGGAGCATGGGCAGGTGTATTTTGGGCCTTAGCACAGTTTTTTCATCCTCTTAAAAATCCCTTTGTTGCACATGCAACCTTGCTGTGCATGAATCCCATGTGCAGCCTTTTGTGTTTGTTCCTTCCCACTGATAAAAATGTAAATGCATTACACTGAGAACTTCACTTTGTTTTATAGTAATCATATTTTCACTTTCAAAAGCTGGCATTTCTTGAAATCTTTCTGTTGTTGTTGTTGCCAGCGGTCAAGAACAGAAATCCTGTGTAACCTTAAAGGTGTATTTTCACTGTTTGCTATAAATGTTTAATGTGCAGCATGGCAAATCACTCTCGCCACTGAGTTCACTGTTTCCCACTTCTTGCCATGCTTCTGTCTATCACTAATTATAAAAGTAGTGTAAGATCAGGTAGGTCGAGCTTGCGGAATTCTCCGGAAAGCGGCTGCCGTTCCCCGGCCCAGCGCCGGCGGGGCAGTGACCACTTCTGGTTTCCAGAATTTGCGTTTCAGGTTTAACAGCAGCAAACCCCAACACCCCCCGGGGGTGAGGGCAACACACTGACTCACAGTAAGTGTCTGTAACACAACAGAACATGGATGTAACCTTTTAGGACAATATTAAATGTTGCAATTGGTAAAATAGCAGAGAACTAATGCCTTACATTCATGCAGCAGAAAGCACGGAGGGCCGGGCGGGTGGAGCGGCCCGAGGCAGCTCTGGGCGGGCGGAGCAAGGCCCGTGTCGGGCTGGGAGGTGCTGCTGCCTCGGGCTGGTTTTGGGCAGCCAAGGGGAACAGCTGGAAGTGGAACTGAGCTGTCAGTGTTCAAGTGAGAACAGAGGTTTGGAGGTGGCCACTGGGACGTGGGAAAGGTGACGGGGCCGGTGTGGGACAGGGCAGGCGCGCACTGGGCCGGAGCCCCTGGACAGCAGCGCTCAGGCAGGACTGCATGGCACAAATGGCTTTCAGCTTCTGCTCTAACATTGTATGTCCTTGTACACTAGGGAGCAAACAACACTTATTTTGCTAAATTGTGTTTTATTGCAGGGTCGTAACTAAATGACTAATTGCTGTATGTTTCAGTTCTTTACTGACGTCCCTCCATTTATCTTGACCACATATGCAATGACTCTTAATTTCTAATTTTGTAGTTTGTTCTTTTAGTTCTTTGTATTACAATATGAAATGTAGTCATGTACGGTATGGTTACACACTTTGGGGCAGAATAAAGTCCTGTATTTTTCTTTCTTTCTTGTATCATTAAGTTCTACTCACAAATAAAACTCTTGAAAAAAAAATCCTGCTCTGCTTCCAAAACTTGTACACTTTTATTCTGTGGCCTCATTTGCTTAGTTTTAATGATTGTGTTGATTCATGATGGCTTTCATTCTCAGAAAAGACTCAAATTGGCTACTGCAGGGCTCCCTTCCCAGAGCTCAGCAGTGGGCAAAGCCTGGTGAAGGTTCCTTTCCCCACCCACTGGCTGGGGTCAGCATGGTGCTGTCATCCATGGAGGCCTTTGGCACCTTGGGTAAAATCCTGGTCCCTTTTTGCCCCAGCCAGACAGGGATGTTCAGTCCAGAGGGGTGTAACTATAATGAAGTGACCACAGGACTGTTCAATGTAACTGTTTATTGTAATGCAAAAAGAACAGGGCTTGGTCATCAAAAACATCACGCAGTATTAGAAATATAAAACATCTCTCCAAATTTAATTGTATATTAAAACCAGTTCACCTGTGCTGAAGTACCAGTGGGGTACCAGGCAGCCTGCAGTGTGCTTCTGCTTTTGTTTGACCATCATGTTTGCAGCTGTGGGTGCAGCACTTGCAGAGCTCTCATACCACTTGTACAAAAACCCCATCAGAGCCATCCTGAGGGTTTGTTCTGTGCCAGCCCAGCCCCTGCAGAGGCTCGGGGTGGGGAGCAGAGCCCTGTGTGCAACAGCACCTGGTGAGTGGGGAGGGCTCCAGGCCTGGTCCTGTTGTGCTGTCTCTGCTTCTCTGCTGCTCTTCATGCCTTACTCAGCTCGTTGAGGAGGGCTGTGAGGTGTGTCTGGTTTTGTTTGTTTGCTGGTTTTCTGTTTGCAAAGCTAACCCAGCTGGCAGGGAGGCCACCTTAAACATCACTGCTGTGTGTTGTTGCTGCAAACGGTCATTGTGTATCTCCTTCCAGAAGATCAAAATCTTCCTTTTCCTGTTTGCTCAGCAGAGTCAGGTGCCAAGAGTCAGGTCTTGCAGAGGGCATTGGAAGCTGGTGATGGTTTTGTGGTTCCTTCCTACTCCTCCTTTGTCTGCTGTTTTACAGACCTGAGTAGAGCCAAGGGGACGAGGAAAAAAGCTCCACAGATAGTGAAGCAAATCTCTGCCCCGGCCAGCCAGTAAACTGCAAAAGAAAGGGGATTCACCTTGTTACTGTGCTTGTCCTTGCAGGTGTGTGCATGCCCTCAGAGCTGTCCTGCTCACAGAGTACCTGCACAGCTGAGCAGAACCACTGCCCCCTTGGCTGAGCCAGAGGGTGCCAGGAGCTTGGCACATGGCTGCACTCAGGGAACAGGTTCTGCCTTGCTTGGTGTTAACATTAGCCCTGTTCAAGCTCTGAGGCTGCTTCCCCTTCCCCCTCCCCTGTCCCTTTACCCGAATGCTCAGGGGCTCTAACCCCATGCAGGGCCCTGAGCCCCTTCTGCCCCAGCTGGGCTGTCTGGTGCCAAGGAGAGGAGGAGCACGAGGCCACACTCACCTGCAGCTGCCAGGACAGGTCCCAGGGCTCTGGCCAGGGCGCCCAGGCTCCTCAGGATGCCCATGACTCGTCCCTTCTGGCCAGCAGTGCCTGTGTGAGCAGAGTGTGACACTGTGGGCTCTGGGCACGGCTGTAGCTCTGGCAGCCTCTTCTTTGGGCATTTCCCAATCGCATCTTCCCCTCCCATCAGTTCTCACCCAGTCCCCAGCCTGTGCTTGCCCTCCACCGAGGCCCTCACAGCTGCCTCACTGCATAAGCACCAGGGCATGGTACAAGTGCTTGGCCAGGACAATTTGGAGTGCTTGTTCTGCACCTCCCAAAACCCCCCAAGCCTACCCAAAACAAAAGCTTCACGTTGTGCACAAGATTTTCTGAGAAGGCCCAGCTGTACAATAAACACAGAACTGTGGATTCAAGTAACATAAGAGCAACATAAAAATGACATTAATGAGCAAACCCTTGCTTTAGCACCTGAGCAAGCACTGCAGTCCTGGCACCCAGCTGGCCCAAAGCCGTGTTACCCACAGATGGCACCACAGCTTTACAGGGTTACACAGCAACCAGTGCCAGAAGGCTCCTCAGAAAGCCTCTTCTAAGGAATCAGCAAGAAATTATTTCACTGCTGGCAGGAATGGCTGGTGTCCTTTTCAGAGAGCCCAGACTGTTCCCCCCTCAGTGCTCTCTGTGGCCTTTGCTCACTTCTCATCTTCTTCGCCTCCAGCAATGAGTTTGCTGCAGTTTCCCTATCACACTGGACTGAGCTGTGGCACACAGCACAAAATTCAAGTGTGACATTGATGGTCACTGTGTGCAGATCATTGCTGTTAGTGCTGAAATTACCAGTGATGAGACAGGCATGAGCCATGGGGTGGTTCCCTGTGCCCCCCTGCAGAAGGGCCCAGATGGATCCACAGCTGTTCCTGTTGATGTTCACTCAGCTCAGGGTCAGTTCTGTGTAATTTGGGCCCAGTCAATACAAAGGTCAGTGGTGTGGCCAGGGGCAGCCGGTCAGAGCAGGAAGGACACTCACCATAGCCTGACACCACTGCTGACAAACACGGGATAACAATGGCTGCAGCTGGAAAAATCCACAGAAGAGACTGTCAGTGAACAGCAGAGCTCAGAACAGACAAGAGCAACAGTGACAAACGTGGGCCAAACTCGTTCCTGCTGCAGAGAAACGTGCTGAGCTCTGGGCACTCCACCACCACTGAGTCACCAGGTTTAACCCAGGTCAGTGGTGGGAACACCCCCTCCAAGCCGACCTGCAGGAAGAGCCCAGAGCTGGGAGTGCTCCGAGCAGATGTTTCACATTAGCATCCCTCATTCCCTGAGCCCAGGGACAGGGATGGACAGATCAGCCAGCTGGCAGCTTTCCAAATCACTGTGCTCTTATCAGGTGGAGCAGGGAATGGCTCCTGTTCCAGACAGTGAGGTGGCTGTACCCAGAGTGACACTCCCTGTGCAGGCACTGCCCTGGACTCGGGGAGGAGAGGCAGCTACAGGCTCTCTTAGGAAAGATGACAGTCACATCCAAGAAAAGGTTACAAAATTTTTTGGACACGAAAGCCAAGAGTTGTTCAGCAATCACTGCCCCCTTACTGAACTAGGGGCCTTTTCTGCCAAGAAAACAAATGAGGCCTCAAACATATGAGGCCAAAGAAGGGAAGGGGGAGGGCAACAGGAGAGCAGGAGTGATCAATGTTGCTGTAACTGCAGGTGCCCCAACTGCTGGGCAGAGGGAGGAAGAGAAAGGGAAGAGAAGCCCTGCCAAGGGCATTTCTAGCTGGCTTAACTGATAAGAGATGGAGTCGTGTGCACAGGAAGGGGCCAGGGAAGACTCAAATATGGTTAAACATAATGAACACCCCCTCTCACTCGGCCCCAGACAAATAATAGGCTGAATAGGTGCATTTTGTGGTTTACAGTTTACTCCTAAATCAAGCTATACCATGAAAAAAAGAGAAGTCCACTTTTGTAATAAGTCATATATGGAGCTGCTTAACAATAGCTGGCAGCCTTGGTAATACCTGAGATCTGTTTTTAGACATCCAGTACATGGATCCAACTCCCTCCATGACTGTTTCCCTGGACAACAGCTTAGGGGGCAGAACAGAATTGATGCAAACACTGAAATCATGGGACCCTCACTGTCGCTCACACCCTCAGAGTGTGCAGGTCTCTGGCCTCAGAAACAATTCAACACCACCGGGGTACAAAGAGTCCATGTCTCACTTTTTTCCTGAGCTGAGCTACTTAGGGAATCCTTTGCTTCGAGGCCTGCTAAGAGGGGGTAAAAAAAACCCATCCTCAAGAGCTCCCAGGTGAGACAGGACAACAGGAGCACTGGGGATGCTTCCAAATACCACCCTGACAACTTCCTGTGATACAAACAGCATCAGGAAAAAACCCAGACACTGTTTCATTCATATGTCATAAACCCAAGTGTCAACTCTCTGTTACTTGTAGTTTGAAATTAGAAGAGCATCTTTCTCAACAGTGTGAATAAATACTTGAAGAAAAATCATTTGTGCTTAGCTTGCAGTGCCTTTTGAACAGCTCACCGAAGGAGTACAGCAACAGTCCAGCACTCAGCACGGTCACATTTGCAGCCCATCCAATTAACAAGAACGCTGGAATCAGCAACACAATAGCCTGCGAAAGGAATGAGAGTCACACGGTTACAGCTGAGCCGAGCTTGTGAAAGCCCAGCTCCAGGTGTCCTGCCAGGACCAGCACGCTGCTTACAAGTAAAGCCCTTTCTGCCCAAGTACACATTTCAAAGTCACCTGGATGGCCACACATCAGCACAATGAACTTTTCTGTTCCCTCTCACTATCACATGATTGCACACCACATGCAAGTACTCTCTCTACACATCTGCCGTTTTGGGGGGATTTTTTCTCTTGTTCTCTATTGATCTGGACAGAAATCTGGCTTTAACTCTTCACATCCTGAGCTGACACAATAGAAGACAAAGCTTGTGTGCAGTAGGACTACAGCTCTTCTGCTTTTTCTCAGTGTTATTGCCTGATTTTATCTTTAGCTTTCAGATTTCTGTAGCCTAGAGGAAAAAAGGGGAGAGAGGGCGCATCTAAAATTAAAACCCCAAAAATAAAAAGCATTCTTCATCTCCTCCAAGAGCTGGACTTCCATTCTCCTGTGATGTCTCCCTGGCTTACAGAGCTCCTGCAGAAAAGACAGATCAGATCTGCTTTGTGTGTGATAAAGGAGGGCATTCACTGCCACTGAGTGCCTCATTTTGAAGATTCAGTGATAAATGAGCTGCTGTAACCACTGTGCTGAGAGAGGCCACGTTTGCCATATGGTGCAGATTCACAAACTGCCAGAATAACTTCAGCAAAAGAGGGAACTCCACAAAACCCTCGGGCATCCATGGAGAAGAGTGCCCCAGGGCTGGGGGTCTCTGCAAGCAGACCCGGGTGTTCATGAGGAGCCCCAGCCCAGCAAATGAGAGCCTGAGGTACTGCACGTCCTGTGCAGGGCTGAGCAGGGAGTATAAAAACGAGAGGTGCAAAGGGCAGTGCAGTGCCAGCAAACACAGCAGGCTGGCAGAGCACAGGGGGAGCTGATGTGGGGGATGAAGCAGCACAGCTGATGTTCATCCACAGGGAAACGTGACACCAGCAGCCTGACAGCAAGCTCGCCTGCCAGGGACCAGGGTGGAGATTGTTTCACCAGCAGAAATCACTTTAAGAGAAGCTGAGTCAATTCACTGGAATGCAGTGGTTTGGAAATCTTCTACCCTGCCACCACTGAAATCACACTGGCCTCAAAATAATGTAAAAGACATTAATCAAGGATCTAAGAGTCTAAGCAAACCTATTGCCAAGGAGCCAAGGTAGTGCTTTGTTTAGTTCCACACACAAATGTAAAGGACACAACACATCCACTGTCCCCACAGCTGTATAAACTGCAGGGAGCTGTTCCCTGTCATCCCAGCACAGCAGCTGCAGTATCTCTGTGAGGAAAGAGCCAAGCAAAACAAAGGAATGTACACTTCTGTCAGTGAACCTCAGTCTGAACATTGATACATGCTTTTGTTACGTGTAATACTGATGGTCACAAACCAAAGATTGGAAAAAGAATTTATTTCTCCCTGCCCAGCAGTGCAATATACTCTAGGGAAAGCCTGTCAAGCACAAAGATAGCCAGATTGAAAAGAATTTCTCAGAAAGTCAGAGATCAGCCCTGAAGCAGCTTTAGCAGTTTCTGCACTGCAAGAGAAATCACTGAAATAAAGCATCCAATATTTTACCCAACTTGCACAGATGGACAGTCTGTTCTCATTCCTTACTGCAGTTAAATACGAAGAACACAAAGTTTCATTAGTATTGCTGCTCATATCAGAAGAAAGAGCTCTAATGTTCCAAAGTTTAGTTAGACAGATAAGTGCCCAACATCAGTTTTGAGAAGTCATTCAGCCAGATAGTTAAGATAGAAATTTCTTTTGATTGGACAAACACAGTTATAACCTCTAACTACCCTTCAATGAACTTCAGACTGAAATTTAACATATCAGATTTGTGGGGAGGAAAGAAAAAGAAAGATTTCTTTTTTTCTTACCCTTTTTACAGCTCTGATTTCATTTCCTGGCTTGATTCGGCGAGCATAGCCTCCCTGGATCACAGCCATTGTTATTCCAATAAAGAAAAACATCTTGCCCTGCTGCATGCTGGAAGGGAGGCAAAAACACAGATTTTGGAGTCACGCACGGAGCGTTCCCTGGGATTCACCCTCCCCTGAGCAGGGCAGACAAAAAACCTCTGGGGCTCACACAGCCCTGCAGAGCTCCCACAGCACGGACAGCAGCTGCCTTGGCCAGCAGAGAGCCACAGGGGAAAACTCCCAGACCTCATTGTACACATGGGACACTGCTGGCAAGTGCTGCAGCCACCTCTGCACTGCTGTGGGGTAGGGCAGGGTTGCTGGGGTGGCCCACAAAGACTCAGCACATGAATGGCCCAGTGCTGTGACCATCTGTGACCAATCTGTGACCATCTGTGACCAACGTGGGAGATGGTGGCCTCCAGGGTGCAATGGAGGGTTTGGTGGAGGCCAGCAAGGCACAGCGTGGTGCTGATCCCGTGCCACACTGGGAAGTCTGAGACACCACTCCCCTCATCCTTCAATTTTCTTCAATTTTCCCTTTCCCCTCTCTTATTGACTGAACCATGTGGATATTCTCAACTGCAGGGCCTCACCTCCACACAAGCTTGCTGTCTCAGAGGCTGCACTGCTGGCACACAGCTCTGCAGCTCATGGAGGGCTGCCCTGAATGCACAGGACACAACCAAGCTCAGTGCTCTACAAAACCTCTCCTTGACACACAGGGATTAGTTAAACCACAAACTAATGAAAGACAGACGGGGAAAGATGAGACAACCCCCTGAGAATTACTCAGAGGGAAGGACACACACAGGAATCAAGTTGCACGTTCACATTCCTGGCTGGAATTCTTTCTGTGAGCTGGCAGGAAAAGTATTTCAAGCTGAGCTCTTGGTGGATTCTGTTCTCTTTCTTCTCTGGTGGTTGACTACAGGAAATCAGGCTCTGTGACATGACTGCACACCATATGCCATGCAGAATTTGCTGATGAGCAAATATCATCACACAGATATCCCCCAATCCTTCACTTCTTTGAGCCTCAAGATTTCCTGATACCCAAAAACTCTTCTGAGAAAGAAAAGGTTTTACTATAATCAATACAACTAGCACAGCTATACTTATTTCAGGAGCTTTAATTTAATCTTGAGTATTTATATTCCCTAGTTTTTAGAAGTTGTAGATTGAGTACTTCCTTTCATGATAAACATTGTGTCTATATTTAATGAATTCTTCTCACAAAGCCCAAATACCACCAAATGCAGGGGTGGCTTTACTGAGTGGTTTTACTGATGTCAGAAAGCCTCTCTTGAAAATACACAAGGAGACCTTAAATCAAGATTTTGGAAAATATCCCAGTCAAAATATACAACATTTATTGCAATACCTGCTGAAGTGGAATCTCTGGTGAGTGAGAAAACTCAGTGTGTACTCCAAGCCAGAAAACAGGAAGAGGTACAGGAAGTAGGCCAGGCCCAAAATTTTGAGATTCTGAAGATCTAAAAAAACAGAAAACCCAAACAAACACCAAAGGGGTGGGAGGTGGGGAGAGGAACATGGTGTTGTTTTTCAAGCAAAGATTGACAATAAAACCACCATAGAAGAGCAGCATTTATCAACTGTACAGGGAAATTTCTCATCTCAGATGCTCATTTTAAATATCCACATGGCACAAAGTGAGTCCTACAGAGACACAGAGAACCCTACATCTCCAAGATGTGAATTGAGAAATAAAATTCCAGTCTGAAGTTCCTGGTTTGCAGCTTGAATAAGCAAACTCACATCTCCCTTGCTCATGCCTTGATCTATCTTTAAATCACTTACTGCAGCCAGTGGCTGAGGAAAACACAAGTATCAAGTCAGAAATCTCCAAAACATTCATCTTCAAAACCTTCTTTTGGGAATAAAAGGACCAAGGTCCAGTGGAACTTCTGACTGCTTGTTCATAAGTTATTAGGTGGGTTTTGAATGAGCTTCTAGAATGGTTTGAGTACAGTTTTCACTTAGAGACCAATGCCACACACAAGAAGACACAAGGTATTACTGTAAAAAGCCACCTGACACTTACTCTGCTCTGAAGGGGATTCCTTTCCTCGAGTGACTGCAGAGAACTGAAATAAAGCCAAAGGACTGAGCAAGTCAACTGCTGCCTGAAATCCAGATGTCACAGAAGGGACCTGATCAAAGACAGAAAGAGTTTATTTAAAACCCTAATGTAATAACCACTGCTGGGATCTGACAGTAACCACCAAATGTGCCTCTACACCTACACAAATCATCTGAGATGAAACAAGGCACCTGGCATTGGGGTTTGAGGGGGCCCCAATAACAACCCAGACTTTCTGAACTCAGAACTGGCGCCAGCAACTGGAATTGAAAGGCAGAGCACTGATAGCACCTTTCACTGAAGACAAAAAAATCCTTGGGTTCTTACAAAGCAGAAGTGGCTCATTGTCCACAGGTGGCTTTATTTGGTTCACCTTTTGCATCATCACTCATGTCCAAAGAACATTTACTGGGAAAATAATGGCACATCTGCCTGCAAGCTCACAGGGAGCTGAGGATTTGCTCTTGTGCTACCAATCTGAGACCAGTATGTGCAGCACATCAAACTGTTTTGGTACTGGTCACTATTTGAGCCAGCCAGTGACACCTCCTGGGGAAGAGAAGGAAAATATAATTTTTACGGAGATTCTTTGGAGATATTTTAGAGAAATTTCCAAGGAGATCCTGCCCAGCCACAATGGGTGGCTTTTTAAAGAGGAAGATTTATTTTGTAACACTTCTGGGCCTTGTACTGTGTACATCTCAACCTAATTATGCACCTAGTGGCACTCTCCCTGTTCCTTAGCCACAGGCACTTATTCTTCCATCTTATGCTTATTCTTCAATCTATAGATAATTTACATTTTTATTTGTTGGTGTTTTCTTTAATTCTAAAATATAGAAAATTAAAGAAAACACTAAAAGAAATCATGTGTAAATTATTAGAATTCACATTCCCTACATTATTAGGGAAACAATTTTTTAGAGGAGAATTTAGTCTGTCACTTTACACAAGAGTCATAGGGAGAGATAGGACACTCAAGAATCCTAAATAATCACATGTGGTATTTCAAGTCTCAAAGCACTGAACAGGCTTTATTTGATGAGCTTTCTTCTCTTCTCAGGGAGGGAGGGAGGGAGGGAGGTATTGTCCCTTTGGAGGCAGAGATTAAAGGTCAGATTATTGGTGGAATTTAATCTCAGTGCATGACCTGGGCACTCATTACAGTCTGGATTTAATGAAGCTGTAAACAAATCAAGTTTCAATATGGTGTTAACGTGCCCCCTGCCTTGTTCTGATAGTCAGAGCTTCTGAGTAGCCAAGAGCAGAGTCTGGAGCTCACAACAGCCACAGTTCAATGGACTGGGCTGGTCTGAAGCCACGAGGCTGCTGATTCACACAGAACATACTGGGATATTTACTCTCCCTCCCACTGCATTTATTGCAGACAGTAAACAGACATGCCCAAGAAGTTTGCTCACCCTGAGAGGTCTAAGAGGATTTCCTGAAGCTGGCCTGTGGCAATCCCCAGTTCCTGCATGTGCTGGTATGAAGAGGTTTGCACTACAGCACAGAGAATCTGGGCACAAGCAACTCCCTGCAAGCATCTTTGCCAGTAATAAAACTGCCCTCTAGCTTGTACCTGCTTTGAATTATTATCCACTCAGACAGGATGCCAAGCAGCTTTGCACAAGGCTGATTTTAGTTTGGTCCAATTACAATAAATTGTAATTGCATGTTTAAAATCTTCAGTGTTTTATGAAATAGATATATCTATTAGATTTTTTAAATGTAGGTGTATTTGTGTGTGCACATAAATTATTTTCAATCTGTCCTATCTTTGCCTTAGAAACAGTAGTCTAGAAATGATTTAATCTACTGATCCATAATGAAAATGTCCAAAAACTGCTAAAGAGTTTCACCATCCCCCAAAAAGTATACACTGCCAGTTTCAGTCAATGTGAGCAGCTGCATGAAGTTTAGTTTCTTCACAGGTTCAAACTCTGCAACACCTGACTTGTATTTGATTTCTATTGCTTATGATTCATTATTCCATAACTGCTCTATTTTACTTCATGATCACCCAAAAAGTCACCCTGAATGGCAGGCATTTTTCAAAGTGTCTTTGCTCATTCTGTTTTCCTGTAATGCAGAGAGACTCAGAAACAGGTGTGGAAGGCAGAGTCAGTCCACATCAGGAGTGCAGCCTGGGCCTGCCAAGCTGCAGCCTTCCCTTCAAACCAGACATGTTCAGTGTGCACAGAGCACAGCTCTGTCTTTCCACAAGTCTGCTATTGATACTGCATAACCCTACACACAGTCCAGAAAAAGAGTTGTAAGGCTCTCCCTCCAACCAGGCTGCCTTTCTCATGGCTAGGTTAGCTAAAAGCTAACTTAAAAGCTCTTAAAGGGGACAGATTCCACTAGAAACTATTCTTCCCTCCCTGTTCTTCCCTTCTCCCAGTCAGGTCACAGCAGGAGCTGTTTTGGCTACCAGAGGCCAGTGTCTGACTCTCTTCACCAGACCAACTCGTGGAACAGTTGACAAAAAGAGGAAGGAAGAGAGTAAAAATGCTGTTCTCTTTGGATGAAAACACATCCTTGTTTCCTGTCCCACTCCATTTTCCCTTCCTACAAGTTAATTCCAACATGAATCAATACAAAACACTCTCTCCTGTGAAAAGCAGTCTGATAGAGAAACAAGGCTGTAATGAGAACACAGCACTTCAAGGAAACAGATGTCTGATCCCACTGGCACATCCTCCTGCCATCTATCATGATGATTTCCCCTCTTTTTACAGCTTTGTCCTTCCAATACACTCCACTCCTATACTTGCAGGAGCACCTGCTCCAGCTCAGCCCAGCCGAGCCAAGGTGCAGAAGGGCAGCCAACATCCCTGCCTTTCCTCTGCCATCCACAGGCCAAGAAAACTGCTCACTCCTGCTCAGAAAGTGGGAGGGATTACCAAGGAAGAGAGCAGAGCAGCCTAATAACTGAAATTACAAATATGCTGGAACACATGGATCACATGCCCAGGTGGAGGCTGACAGCACACGAGCACTGACACCAAGAGGCCCCAAACCACCCTCCCATGAGCAGCCAAACACTCTGTGTACTTTGTGTGACTGAGCAGCACCTCATTGCAGCATCCACTGCTGTACAGGGGCACAGCCCCAAAAAGCAGTGACAGAGAGCTCCTTTCCTCCCCAAAATTCAATAGTGTTGGCTAATACAGAGCAGCTGCCCAGAGCTTTCAAGAGGATAATAACAGGGGGAGGGATCTATTCAGTCATCACATGATCCTAACAGGCACTGAAGCCATTTAATAACTCTACAGCAAAGGAGGAAATGTTTATAGAATACAGATTCACTCTGCAGCACTTCCCTGTGCCCCCATATTGCCAGCTTCCTGGAGAGTGCAGCCCTAACTAAGAACAGGATTTTATCTGGAAGGTCTAGAAACAGCCAAATAGGAAAGAGGAACAGATGACACATGGAAGAATTGTTAAAAGAAAATAACATAGCTGTAGTGCTTGGGAACATAGTGTGAGCAACAGATTTCACAGGGGACACAACCTGCTGGGAAACACTCAGGGAAGGTGCAGAGTTTTGCCCTGGTAGGATCATTGCAGATAAAAGTTTCCTGAACAACTCTCTGTGTCAAATGGGTTTGGCTATCCAGAGACCAAGCACGCCCCAAAAACGGAGTGCTGCCCAGAAACCAGGGATCACAGCAAAGACTCAATCCAGTGAAAGCCTCAAATCAAGTGCAGATGCCCAGGGCTGAATTCCACCTCTCTCACTCTACAGAGGAGACTGTCCTAAGAGAATTTTAATCAGACATACCTTGGACAGTGTCCAATCACACAATATTAAATCCTAATGTTAATAAATGTTCAGCCCAACAAATCCAATCAGTTACTGAATTTTAGCACATGTTGGTATTTTCTATCTGTAGAAGACAGAACAGCTCAGAAAAAAGTAATTTGTTATTTTAGTGTTCAAAATATTCCAGCAAATACAAGATAATAGGTAAGAAAACTTCTAACATATACTGGCTAAATGAAAGAAAATCCAGTCTCTGATGCATTTACTTCTGTGATTTGCTGAAATTCTTCCCCAAGGAATCCTTGTGGTCATAATTTAAATTTTACAGTCTTCCTTCCATGTTCACATTAGGTTTTGAGAAATTTAAACCTAACACACCAAAAACAGCAATGAAGCAGTCATGTTAACTATAAAGATCTTATATTACACTGGGCTAGGAGATGGGACCATCCCTGGAAGTGTTCAAGGTCAAGTTGGATGAGGTTTTGATCAATCTGGTCAAGTGGAAGGTGTCCCTGCCTGTGGCAAAGGGGTTGGAAATAGGTGGTCTTTAAGGTCCCTTCCAACCTAAAATATTCTATGGTTCTATGATCATAAAACTGCTTTGACACCAGCCTTAACAATAATCCTAATACGAGCAATGAGCTGAATTTCTGAGACACTGGCTAAGCCTGTTCTTTGCTGTTTCCAGTATTTCAACAATCCTCAGATCCTATTTTTACAGAAAACACAGCTCTTGAGACTGATCATCCATTTACCCGTTTTTCCTTGGGAAGTGTTTCTGGAAGAAGGAGGAAGATGAAAATTAAATCAGCCACAGAAAACACGAGTGCTGACAATGCTGAACGAAGGTAGAAGACTTCTCCTTTCTCTGTCTGCATGGCAAGGTAAGCACCCATCATGGGGCCCAGGGTGAAGCCCAGGGAGAAAGCAACACCAATCATGGCCTGCAGGGACAAAGTGAACACAGTGAGAGAATTTTAGACACCAGTTTTTTCAGGTTCTGAAACGATCTGGATTAACTAGGCACAGAACCCAATCGCCCTGAGGATGCAGGGTCTGCACAGCAAAGAGCATGAAGTGTGGAAAGCCTGCTGTTTCCAAATAACCAATTTTGTTTTCTGTCCAGTCATGGAAGTGGCAGGAACAGGCAGTGGCCCATCACTGTTGGGGAATAGCTTCAGTCAGATGCTGTTTGCCTCCCAGAAAGCAGAATGAACATGCCTACTTTGCTTTGGAATAGAAAAGAATACAAGCCATGTGGATGTCAGCCATGCTGCACTAAGTGACTTACCCTCAGGCCCTAAAAATAGGCCCTGACCCATTTTATTTATTAGTGCTGTAAGGCTACCTCTCTCCACAAATAAAAATGCACTTTGGCTCACCAGGATTATAATAATTTGCTTGTAAGATTCATTCCCTATCACTGTGAAAACTAATGCCTTCCCCTCCCAGGAAGCAGCTGTCCTCAGCAGTGGCTTGTGACAATCTGTTAAGAGAAGTCTGGGCCTCTAAGGTTTTTATAGGATAAAAGATATAACTGGTAATTCACAGGCCAAGTTCAGCCTGCAGGGTGTTTCCATCTGGGCCACTGCCTTCTGGAAGTGGATAGGGCAGCTGCTCATCCTCCTCAGTCAGCCAAATGTCACATCCTTTACCCACTGAGCTCAGATCCTGAAGCCAGAGCAGTGTGCAAGGGAGCCAGGAGCACACTGTGCTGTGCTGCTGCGCTTCCACAGCTTGGGAAGGTGAGGAAAAGGGGTTCCCTGTAACTGCCCTCCAGCTGCCGAAACTGGGCCATGAGACCTTTTGATTGCTAAGCTATTATAATCAGAATTAATGTTACCAGCAGCAGTAACAGTTCTAACGCTGAAACAAGATAGTTTCCCCCTCTCTAGAGCATCTGTGTTTCACTTGTAGGTGAAGCTTGTTGGCAAAAGTCCAAGAGCTCCCAGGAATATGATCTGGCACCTTTCCAGAAGCAAGGTAGAATGTAAAGTCATGTTTTCACTTGATCAGTGAAGACACGCCTGAGGAAGACATACTGAGCACCCAAAATCAATTAAAAGTTGCCTTTTAAAACTAAAAGTGTGCCCCACAAGTGTAACTCACCATGCCCTTGCTCCGTGCTTTTGGAGAGTGCAAGTCAGCAATTATAGCTGTGGAGAGGCTGACATTCCCTTTGCTTATTCCACCAATGATCCTGGAGAGAAGAAAAACGCCAAAAGTCCGAGAGGCAGCCCAGAGTGAGTATGATGCTATCAAACCCACCTGCAGAAGCAAGAGAGGGTTCTTTATAAAGCAATGCAAAGTTGATGTAATTTCTGCTCATTTCCCAGCTAAACATTTACATTTTTTGTTTGTTTTCAATGGTTGCTCCAAACCCCATGTGACAGAAATGGCTGAATAAACTGACACTGCACTATGTCTTGAACAGCAATAAAAAAGAAGTAGAAACTAGTCCATACAAACTACATATAATTGTGATATTTCTAACAAAATTAGAAGAGAAAAATTCTTTGGAATTTAAACCAGTCCTGGGTAAAAAACATTTTTGTCCATCCCACTCCATTTGTTTCCAAATTCAAGAGAAATCTGAGTTCAAAATAAGGAGAATGTTCAAGTTCATAAGAAATGCATCTTGCAGTGCTTTTTAGAACTTCCTAACCAGCAACTCCCAGGCTCTGTGGAACAGGTCATGAAGTGATGAGCCCTCATCAATCACTTGATGAGCTAAAATACATAGGAATTAAGTCTAACATTTGTCAACAGAGCATCTGAAGTCATTCTCCCACACACAGGGGAAGGGATTTTGGAAAATGACAGAAATAGATAAGCATTTTGGTGTCTTCTGTGTACACTTCTGGGTCTGGGAAGTTCAGTTTAAGCACTCACATTTGGAAGTGTGGCCAAGTGACTTGGCAGGAGAGAGACAACAACCAGCAGATCCAGAAAATTCAATTCTACAGCTGAACTGTGACTGTCACAATTCACACACAATTCAGTTTCTGTGCTAAGCACAGGATCATGGTGCCTTCCACTGTATATTGAGGTGCCAGGACTAAGACCAGCATGTGACACGTACCACAGTCATCAGGATGACAGGCCTTCTGCCCCAGTGGTCTGACACAGCACCAGTGAGGGGAGAGGAGAAAAACTGCAGGAGGGAAAAGATTGAGCCAATCAGACCTAAAAAAAAAAAACAAGCAAAAACATAAAAAGATAAGGATCATTAGGCTTGCTGCCTTCATCTTAAATACAAAGACAGCCAAGCTGTTTGAGATCTATCACACTGTGTGTGATAAAAACTTGAAATTAAGAGTAAAACAGCAGCTATGAAGAATAGCTTTGTCTCTGAAACCATGCCACTCTCAGAACACCAACCGAGGCAGCAAATACAGACAGACCAGATGCACAGCCAGACCAGAGCAAGGAGCATAAACTGGATGACTTTCTGGTTATTTCACTGGTGAGAAAGGGTTTAAAACTCACTGGTTATTAGGAATGATGATTTTCTAATGTTTCCCTGCTGACTACACACATCTTCTGCTCTTAAAGCAGAGATAACACAGTCTTTAACAGTCACAGTTCTTTTAAGACTTTTTGATTGTTTGAACCTGATTCTGTCACACTTAATTAGTTTTTCTTTCCTTTTTATCATGGAAAGAAGGACTTAGGCACTGCTGTTAGTGAGGCACCCTAAGAGGTAGGAGTGTTTCCAACAGACTCCAAGAGTCTTTTGAAATCTGCCTCCAGCTTCTGTGATCTTTAATTCCTCTTTTCTCTTGCCATTTCTAGCTTCACAGACTTATTAATTTGCACTACACTCTCAACAAGCAGGCAAAAGATGCTTTGCTGTCACAGCTTTTCTTGAAAGGAAAAACTGGGTTATATGTTTGAGATCATTGAGCTATCAAAGCTTTAAAAGGCAGAGGAGAGACAGAGCAGAAGTTCTGTTCCCATCAACTTTGAGAGAGGCAGAATATTGATATTGAACACCTTGTCGAGAAAAGCTGCTTGTGATAACTCAAAGCTCAAAAAAACCTGAAAAAAATCTTACAGAATTTTACACTGGCAGTTTATGACACACAGTTCCCTTCAATGTATTTCTAGCACTGTAAAAACACCCTTTCATGCCAAATATTTCCAAGCCAGCATGCAGCAAAAGCAATGCTGTTCCACATGGAGGAAGGAGCCAGGAGCTGGGGGTGACCAGAGCACTGGCAGTGCCCTCACCAGCCTGGGTACCCCATGATCTGATGGGCTGGGCAGAGCAGGTGCTGCCAGCAGGGCCCACTGACAGTCCCACACAAGGCAAGGGTGATTCCACACATCCTTCCAGGGAGTCCAGTCGGGACCAGCAGGAGTCAGGGGCAGGGAAAGGAGTGGAAACAACACTAGGATATAGGATGGGAGAAAAGACACCTCCAGTGTAAGTCTGAGGCACATCCAAGAGAGACAGCCCTGGAGACAAAGTCTGAAATGCAGCTCCTGAATCACTGGGCAGAAAATGTGTGGGTGATGACTGGTCACAGCAACTAAGTATTGGTGCCCTCAGGGCCCTGACATGGGCAGAGAAGTTTCTGCCTTGAAAAGCTTGCAGTCTAATAAAAAATGAAAAATATGGCTGGCACTGGGAGAAACAATCAGATGAACTTGCAAGCACCTTCCCAATCCTTTGCTCCTTGAGGCCAACAAGGGCAGTGAAGGAACACAGGCTGCAGGAAGGCTGCAGCAGCCTCTGCTAAACATCACAGCTGTAAAGAAACAACACACAGTGTGGAAAGAGTACAGGACAGGTAAAAGGAAAAGCAACAAGTTGGACTTGACTGGGAGTTCCCGCCCCTTGTCTAAACAATCTCAAATGGTGAGAAGTTGAAAGTAGGAAGCTTCTGGTGAAGCCTTAGAGGAGACACAAAGCAGCTTCTGAGGGATTAAAGAAAACTGTTTCCTAGCATTCAAAACCAGTAATTTGACTAAAAAATGAGCAGAGAGAAAAACATGCCTGCAAGGATATGGTGGTAATTAAGAAAATGGCTTATAAGCTTCCTAATGACTGTTATACCCAATTACATTACTTTAAATAGTAACAATACATTCACATATATTCTCATTAAGTTTTGTGTTTCATTTGGTTTATTTTAAAAGCCTTTTGCTTATCCTAGGGGAGGCCTCAGCTCACTAAAAAGAGAGGATAGAGAGGGTCAAACTAAAATTAGCCCAGACATCTTCATATCTTCATACTCTGAAATCACAGTTTTGTCACAACTGTCTAGTTGGCAAGAAGCCAGAAGAGTCTCTGATGTGTGACATGAAATATTTCCCTCACTGTTTCTGCTGGAGCTCATCCACACCAGTGTCCTACTGACAGAAAATGCTTATGGGTCCTGCAAGCCAGCGGCTCTGCTGCTTTTAATAAGATTAATGAGATTTAGAAGCAGTGCTGCACTTTACCTGCCCAAGGGGCAAGCAAGGCTGGAACTCACAAGTTTCTATTACCAGTGCTTCCTACTGATTGATCTCTGATCACATGCAGATCAATTGTGAAGGGAGAGTAATTTCTGT
Source organism: Polioptila caerulea (assembly GCA_013397295.1). Taxonomy (NCBI): domain Eukaryota; kingdom Metazoa; phylum Chordata; class Aves; order Passeriformes; family Certhiidae; genus Polioptila; species Polioptila caerulea. The sequence goes on from VYXF01008533.1 coordinate 1,706,124, forward strand.
GACTGCCAGGGCCCAGCACAGCAGGCTCCCGACCCTCAGCTGGCAGTCTGACAACAAGGAACAGCAGGGCTGTATTTCTGTGACAATCTGTACAACAAATTGAGTAAGATCATAGCATAATGCAGGTTAAAAAGGAGCTCTGGAGGTCATCTACTCCAACCACCTGCTCATAGGGTCAGCTGTGAGGTCAGAGCAGACCCACACCCCTCTCACCCAATCAGGGTTTGAAAATCTCTGGGGATGGACACTGCTCTGACAGGGCAGCCTTTTCCACTGGCCATCCTCATTGGAAAAATGTCCCTCCCTATTTCTCGTCTGAACCTCCCCTGCTTCTACTCACACCTGTTGCCTCTCCTCCCACACCCCTCAGTGAAGATCCCAGCTCTCCATAACCTCCCCACAGGTGTTGTTGGAAAGCTGCCATCCACTGCAGACCAGCCAAGGACCCCAGACTCTCCATCTTCAGAGCCCTCCTCTGAACTCACCACAACATACAGACACTCTTCCTTGTACTGGGGACCAAAACTGAATGCAACAGTTGGTCTATCAAGTGCTGAGGAAGATGATCACTTCCCTTAAACCACTGATCTGGATTCTGTTCACACATCCCAGGAGCTGCTGGCACCTTTGCTGCCAGGGATGGCTCATGCTCAGCTTGCTGCTCACCAGGACCCCAGTGCCACCAGTGAATGTCCAGTCTATACCATTGCAAGGACTACTCTTTCCCACAGGCAGGACTTAAAATTTGTCCCTACTGCATTTCACAAGGTTCCTGTTATCCCATTCCTCCTGCCTGTCCAGGTGCCATTCTTCATTGCTATCAGTGTAGCGAAACAAAATCATTTACAGTCTACTCTAAGAGACATTTTCTGTGTTACTTAAATCCAGTGCTAATAACAGGCAAGCATGCTTTTTGTATTTCTTGTCATTCTTCACATCAACATTGCAAATAACTTGGAGAGAACATTGTTTTTTGGCTGTTAGCTTGTTTGTTCAGTTTCCCTACCTCCAAACAAGACACTGTTGTATTTCCTCTCTGGAGGTATCCCAGCCATCGCTGCAAACCAGTCTACCCCACGTTGCAATGACAAATAGAATCCATCCTGAAAAACAGAAAACAGGGAAATAGAAGCAGGAAGACAGTTTTATTTTCAAAGACAGCATCAGAGCTTAGTGAACTTGAGACAATGTTAGATGATTCCTTCCCTCCTCCTCCCCACGAGGGAAAATTTCTTCACTGATCACAGGCCAAAAATAGCTTAAATTGTGGATGTTAACAGACAGCAGACAGTATATGTTTGGGTGGGGGAATGTCTGAATTTGAACCTTTTCAAGCCTTCAGGCCCATTACTTGCTAAATCCTGAATTAAACAGGCATGCCCTGAATCTTTCAATTAAAAAGGCAACATGAGACACATTCTGTCCTACTGCACATAGACTGTTTAGTCTGGGAGAACCAGAAGCTTGCAGATGCAGAAGGAAAAGGTGGTGCAAAAAAAGAATGATTCCCAAGAAGAGGAGGACTTGAAAGGAACAGGGTCTGGAAAAGAAGGTGGAGATCTTGGCTATTGGAAATACACTGGAAGTTGGGGAAGACCCTGGAGATCAGAGCCCCTGGTTTGGGTTGGAGATAGGGTTGTGAGAAGGACAAAGCCTACAGCTGCAGCTGGACTGGGGTTAGAAAGGGGCTGAGGTATGGGCTGCAAAAACAATTCTCCCACAACAATGTATTCATCTTGACCAGTAATGCCATTAACACCTGAGAAGGGTAACAATGAGCACCTGCACAGCCAGGATCCAACAGGACCTTATACCCTGTTCCTGGAGCAGCAGCCAGCTCCCTGCTAGGAATGGAAGCTCAGATGGAACTCCACACTGGGGGATGGAGCAAGTGACCTTGTGAAATACTCAGGTGGGGCAAAAGCTCTCATCTCTCTGGTTCAATAAACCCCAGCATGTAGATCCATTATGAACTGCCTCACCAGTGACACCAGTGTAAGACACAAAAGCATTGGTAACTACAAGGACTAGTCCCTAAGAAATACTTGATTTTTTATCAAAACAAGTCTCTCATTTTAATGAAAAAAAAAACCAAGGGTGAAGAGTCTTACACAGGCTGACAAATAAATTCAGTCCATGAACCATTTATATGTGCCAGGTAATTATTAATCTTCCTACAGCTGTTTGGTTTGCCCCAAGGCAGGTGATTTTTCTTCCATTCCTCCCTCAAGATCCTAACACTTTCTGTGGGCTGACTTCCTTGTTGCTTACCTCAGTCTGGCTGTAATAATCAAGGATGGAAGGAAAGAGTGGCAAGATGAGAGCAAATCCCAGCAAGTCGATGAAGAGTGCCAGGAAGACAATTGTAATAACACGATTGTAGTTCTGTTCCTGCTTGTCATTGCTGCAGCTGCTGCTGGTTCCTCTCTCTTGCAGGGCCATGTTCCCAGTGCTCTGCTTTTAAAAAAATTACATTTATATCCAGTCAACAGGAAGCTTTCTGCAGGCATTTCATCAGAATATCTTGCTGATTCATTCCTATTTTCTACAGACTTCACAAAAATAAGTTCTGGCTATATTAAGCTACCTGGAAACAAGGTAAGAAGAGCCTGGTTATTAATTCAGCACCAAATTTTCTCCCATCAAGAACAGGCTACAAAGGCAATAAAACAACATACTACTACAGGAGCACCTCAAATAGAACAGAACTAAGGAACATTTGAAGTTTGTCAACATGTGAGTGACACTAATACTACTTTCCTACATGTTTTCAACTCAGCATTACAATGTGAACTCCATTCCAAATACTCACATCCAAGTAAGAGTTTATTTATGCCTTCAGTGTATATTAGAAATGACCAAAACAATAATTAAAAAAAAAAAAAAAGAAAGAAAGAGGCAGACTTCCTAACTATCACAGGAATGCTGTCTTCAACATAAACCTCAGAGAAACAAAAAGAAACTACAGAAGAAAATTTTTAAACTTCATCTTTTATTTCTCTCTCCAGATGATACCTACTGACCTGGGGCATCAAATGATTAGGGCAGCATTTTTATTTTGTTAGAAATATCAGAACCATCAATTCACTTTGATAATACTCCAGCTATCTTAAAGCCCTAAACAAGGATGCAGGCCATACATAGTTCAGTCTTGAACAAATAAAGGAGTTGGTCTCAATTCCAAAAATAAACTAATTTTCAACATAAATCAAAATCAAGGAGTAATATATAAACCATGGAACTGCAAGCTTCAGCATTATAAGACATACACAATATCTCAGTCATAAAATCAAATCTACAGTCTAAATTCTCCTTCTAAAAGTCTTCTACTGCAAAAGTCCCTGGAAGTTTGTTGCACTAAAAGACTAAAAATGGAGGCAGAATTTCACCCAAAGCCAATTAATACTGACTTTGATGAATCAGCACTGAAAACAGTGAGCAATTTTTAATATAAATTTTATTCCAGACCAGATGTACCATATCATATACACAAAGCACTTGTGCATAGAAAATTAAACTACACTAATTGAAGGCTATAATGCTTTGTCATGCTCAGCAACAAATATTATTGTGACATTTCTTTGCCTATGAAGTCAGTTTATCAGCACTGAAGCATTATTAAAGCTCAATTGCCATGAAGTAAATAAACATGGAACGAAGGCCACCTGCAAGCCATTTACTAAACTCTTGGCATAATGCTCTTAACCAAACTGGTCTGATTTAGCAGATTTATGTTCAAGATCCTTTTATTTAAAAGGGCAAATCATCACCGCTATAAATATTCAGCATTATTTGCTTACCCAGACGATAAAAGGGCATTTGGAGCCAAAATTACCATTCTTTTAAGCAAATACTCTCTGGCCCGAGGTCTCCCCAGCCAATAGCTGAGGGATGGGTTCACTGAGGCAGACTCTATCTTGTTTTTCCTCACAATTTGTTTAGTCATTTGCTGAATTGTGTGACCAGGCTGAACTTTATTCCAGGGTTATTTACAAAGGTAGCATCCTTCACACCTTTCCCTCGGGAACATTTCTGCCAGCGTGCAGCTCGAACCCACCGCTGACCTTTCACTCTGCTCCAGTTTTGGCTGCGCCGTTGCAATTTCCCTTGCGCAACATCCCGAAGTACTGCATGTTTCTGCCTTTGTGCTCCATCAGTTTTATTGTTCAAACCTCTCCATAATTTTTTGCTAGCCAGGAAACCACACAACATTTTACAGGCCCTTGGCGTCCTGACAGCAAAAACAGAGCACTTCACCTCCACGGCGGCATCTGCCTTGTGCGGGGCGGGCTCTGGGCTCGGGGAAGTTGTTCCTGCGCACACGGGAGTCCCTCACAGCCCGCCTGCTCTGCCCGNNNCGCGTCCCCGCCCCGCCTCTCCCCGGCCCTTCCCTCGGATTCCCCGCCCGTGTCTCGTCGCTTCTGGCCCCGTCCTCCGTCCGCAGGGCCGGGCTGGATGCCGCGGCTCCCAGGAAGGGATCGGCACCAAAGCTGGCCCTGCCCGGACGCACGAACTGAGATTTGTTATCTGCCAGCAGCCAGAATTTCATCCTTCTGGGGTTTTCTTACCTCACCTTATCCCCCGGTAAAATTTCCCGGGCTCGGCTTTACCTGCTCAGCCCCGGGAGGGCTCCTCAGCTTCCCTC
>VYXF01008533.1:1710905-1736069 GCA_013397295.1 Polioptila caerulea
GTTCCGGCGGGGCTGGAGCCGCTGCCGGCCCGCGCCCGGCGGCTCCGCGGGGCTGGAGCCCGCACCCAGCGCAGCGCCGCGGCCTCGGAAATGGAGCGCGTCCCTCGCACCACGGCCCGCCCTTCGCCCTTAGGGACAGCTCTCGAAACACTCGTTGCAAGAGGAGAGCGATGTTTCGTTTGTTGCTACAGCAGCAGTTAGCTGCGGCTTTGATAAGGGCTATCTGACCAAGACAAAAAGGTAGTTGCAAAAGATGTAACTTTGTTCTCAAACCAAACTTCTCCCTGACAACTAATTTTTTTAGCCCGGAGAACATGAATAGTTGTGGTATGGTAAGCGCCACCGAGCTCTGTTACCTTATCCAGGCGTGTTGTCTGGTGCCCAACTGCCTAATTAAAATAGGAGGATGTGGTCACAAGTGGACTTAGGCAGATCGATCACCACGGTCTTAAACAGGTAAGAATCTGCCAGCAAAGTGTATAAAGCAAATGAATAAGGGTATTAAAAAGACTTCTGATTCCCTCGAAGGCAAGGCAGTTTGGGGTGGATGTTATCAGCACTTGGACACAGACCTTCTACTCAGTGACATCTCTCTCATGGATTGCCAGCTGATAAGATTTGGAGGAGCTCATGCAAGCGTAACATCAGGATTAACACGCCAGTTAGGTCAATAGTTATCTAACTGGCTAACTCAAACAGTGAGCTGCTAATCTCATGTATACCTGAGAATTTTATGAACTTGGTTTGGGGTGAGAAATATGGTAGATCCAGTACATAGTCTGAAACTTGACTGATTACACCACAATTGCAGCCCGTTCCAAGGCAAACTTCTTTTTTTGAGGAGGTCTGGACTAAGTATGAATGATTCTTTAATATCTGGGGAAAAAAACCCAACAACAACAAATATATATATATATGTCTGTGTGTATTCTTCTGGCTGCTTATCGCTGTATATGACTGATCCGGCACCACTTTAATTCAGATACATAAAAAAACCCAAACCATTGAGACACCAAAAAAACCAGCTCTTCCTGTTGTTAAATCTACTGGCCTAAAGCTTTTGCAGATCACTGAGCCCAGTTGTGTTACTGCAGTCAACCATGTCACACAATCCAGTGTAAACACATTACACCAGTTTCTAGAACTAGATAGGTCATTACCCACTCCTTTCCACTCCAAAATCTTGCCCATCTGACATATCATAACCTAATTTTGGTTCCTAGACTACATTTATTATCGCTGGCCTTTTTCTTATGTCAGTCTTTTTTTTTAATACTGAAGTAATGCCTCATTTACTCTGGCTTTTACTTCCCTGCTCTATTGCTAAAAAGTAGCATTAGCCCTAATGTCAATATTTTAAAGGATTTAATGTCATACAGCATCTTCATCATTTTTTAGACTCAGATAGTGTTCAGACTGCATGAAAGATTTTAGTTTTCCACTCCAGACCTAATTTACTGAAGAAGATAAAAAGCCAACCCCAACCTTCCCCCAAACCAAACCCTTACCAAAAACAGTCTTTTAACTAAGCTAGACTGCATAGCAAATATGTTTAGGACTGAAATATACCTGTTTAGCTTAGGAGACACACCTGGAAGACCACAAGGAGCACATTTGTAGAGTGCCCTGAATATGTAACATCTCACAGTGTCAGAGTGATAATAAAGCTGCCAAGTGTTCTGTCAGAGCTTCTGTTTGACTTTTCCAAATGCCTAGAAGGCCCATGAAGAGGAAAGAAGTCCCACCAGTTCTCCTGTGACATCAGCCTCAGCCCAGCAGCCAAAGTTCCCCTGACAAGCTCAGGAGCAGCCCCAGTGCCTCCACTCAGCAGAAAGCTGCTGGTCAGAGGAGAAGCCTTACACAGAGCAGGGACACACCAGGCAGATGGCAACTTCTGCAAGGCACAACTGAGAATATCAAACTGCTTACCAGCTTCCAACTGACAACCAAAAGACCAAACTCCTTTTCATGCTGCCAGAAAAAAGGTAATTTATGCAGTTTCTAGCTCACCCTATTCTTTACAGTCTTCATATTCAAGGTGGCTATTCTCTGAAACAGCTGATGTTGACAGATAAGCTATGTGAAACTAAAGGCAAAATGGTAATTATCCTTTTTTGTGCGTGATGACTTGATTCCAGTTACAGAACAGTTTCTTTTTTTGGCTAATTAGGTACAGATTTACAGATTTACAGATAACTGATGTGTGAAAAGCAGTGTTATGACAAGTCCTGGACTAAAAGAAACAGACAAGACAGTGCCTGGTAAGCGTGATATTGTCCAAGAAGCTCTATGAGAAAGGGTCTGCCAGCACTCAAGCACGTTCGAGCCCAATCACATCAGAGCAGCAACACTGCCCAGCTACTGCAGTGCTGAGCAATGGCACAGCTATCAGACCAGACTGACTATTAAGCTGAGGGGGGACTACATAGTCTGGCTTTCCTACTCGTGTAAAATACTGTGTTAAGCATCACAGTTAGTCCCAGGTTTGCAATGTTAAATCTGTCTTTAAAACATTGACATTATAATTTGTAAAAGTGCATACAGTGATTCTCGTTCAACAAGATTTCAAACAGAACTGCTTTCAGTCTGACATTCCAAAACAGTTGAGTAAGTTTATCAGCTGAGGTTTCCTCATCCTTCATTTTTGTTCATCAGCATCACAAGATATTCCTGTTCATTCTCTTCTTCCTGAAAATGTCCTGTCCCAGAAGCATTATCATTGTGTGTCTACTCTCTTTCTTCATCTCTCTTACTGAGGAATAAAAAGCAGCTGCAAATGGTATCAAAAATCAGGATCAAAGTGCCTCTGTCAGCCTTTCTAATACCCTGCTGAACAAAACCTCTGAAGCTACTGCTAAAGTCAGATACATAATAAAAATACTTTTTAACAGTTTATTTGTGCTGTAGAGACTGTGACTAAAACTCCAAACTTAAAGTACTGATTTATAGCTTAAAATAGGAAGTTAGCTCCATCCTCATTACTTCACACTCAAGTTCTCAACTTAAAAACATTTTGCTTAAAAGACATAAAATTCATACTGTGCCAAATGGAAATAAAACAGGAGGTATACTAATCTTCTGAGATTCCTTTGAGGTTTCAGAAGATAACTTTTCCAAAATCAGCAAAGCTAGCTGAAAATGAATTTCTTTTTTAAAAGTGTGAATGGATTTCAAACATAGGAATCTTACTAACTTTTGCATGACACAAGTCTCTTCCACACATGTACTTAGCATCCAGCCTATTTTAACACTTAATACAAGTGTTTTTGCAAACCAAAAAAAGCTGATGATAATCATATATTACTTCCATTACTAGTCACACTGACAGTTAAAAGCCTTTTCCTTCAATGAAGTGCTTTTTTCTTTTAAGAAAAAGGACTTGCCTAACAAAGACAGCTTTGTCATTAGAGACTAAATGTAAAGGCTGTGTTTCAACTCATCCCTTCCTAGTTTTAGTCCTGCTTCCATTACAAGTTTAATTTGAAAAAACCTTTAAATCAACCAACAACAAGAAAAAAAACCCAACCAAAAAACTGACATCCCAAAAAACCCCAAAAAGCAAACACCAAACCAAAAACCCCAGAAAACAGAATGAAGAAAACATTTTAAGCCAGTCCAAAACAACCAAGCCTAACTGTTAAATCAGATTAACTGACAGCATGTGAGTTTTTCTTCATGAACAGCAGGTAGAGCATTAAGGTGTCTCAGTTACCTATTGGCCAAAATACAGATCAAATCTAGGAACAGCATTTGAAAACGGAGGGAGCTTTGGGGGTTTGTTTTTGTAAAGAACCATGGCCATTAGTTAATTCTTAATACAGGTCTTATTTTATAGTTTGTCTTTCAGATTGAAACTGAAATGTTAATTTAAAAGGGAATTTCATTTTCCTAACAGTTTTCCATGGAAACATTACAATTTTGTTCAATGCCTAACAACTATCACTGAATTTACCAAATATTAAGTGAATACTTGAGCAGTGGACATAGTTCAGATTGGCACTCATCAGTAACTGTGATGCTCTTTGTCCCATTGCAACGTCTCTTTGCAAATACAGTATCAAAAGAAAGCATTAGAAGAATTTATTGGCTCTGTTTGAAGAGCAGATGTTTTTCAAAGTCATGCTGGGGAGTTATCAGTGAGTAGACATATATGAAAAATTAAGTGGAAGAAAGTTAAGGATATCAATGTTCCCTGAAGTCAGGGTTTTGAACACACTGAGGAATTTTAATTAATCACCCTAGACTGTTAAGAACTGCAGAGCTGTGTGTAATTCAAAACTTACTGCAAAGATGAATGGATGTACAGCGTTAACAAACGACTTCTCCTGAAGAGTTGATTCCATTACTCAACACACAATTTAGCGTGTCCTGATGCTACAGACTAATTAAAACGTTACAGTTTATATTATATTACCATTATGAGAGCTGCCTGCAACTATTCAACATTAAAAAAAGGTCAGAAAATGTCCTACCAGGACCATCCCCAAGAGTCATACCATGTGTCCAAGTTTCTTGAACTGTCAGGCTTGGTGCCATGACCACTTCCCAGGGAAGACATTTGAGATGAACCTTTTCCTAATATCCAAACCAATATCCAAACCCCTGACACAACTTCAGGCCATTCCCTGAGTCCTGTCACTGTCACCACAGAAAAGAGATCAGTGTCTGCCTCTCCCCTTCCCCTTACAAGGAAGTTGCAACTGCAATGGGGTTTCTCCTTGTTCTCCTCTTCTCCAGGCTGACCAGACCAAGTGCCCTCAGACTTTCCTCACACAACTTCCCTTCCAAGCCCTTCACCACCTTTGTTGCCCTCCTTTGGGCACTCTCTTGTAGCTTTTATATCCTGCACTCGAGGTGAGGCCACCCCAGCTCAGAGCAGAGCAGGACAACCCCTCCCTTGCCCGGCTGGCTGTGCTGTGCCTGATGCCCCCAGGACAGGGATGTCCCTCCTGGCTGCCAGGGCACTGCTGGCTCACGTTCAGCTTGCCACTCACAGGGTCCCCAGGTCCCTTTCCATGGCAGGGCTCTCCAGCCCCTCATTCCCTGTCCCTACATCCAGAGCTGCCCCACCCCAGGTGCAGAATCCAGCACTTGCCCTGTTGAACTTCACATGGTTGGTGAAAGTCACAATCTCTCTGCAGGGCCTCTCAGCCTCAGAGGGAGTCAGCAGCTCCTCCCAATTCAGTGTCTTCACCAAAACTACTCAGTGCAGCTTCGAGTCCCATGTCCAAGCCGTTGATGAAGCTGTTGAAGAGAACTGGCCCTGAAATGGAACCTCACTAGTGACTTGTCACCAGCTTGAAGTAACAGAGTTTCTGATGTAGAATTTTTGTGTATGTGTAGTTAAAAGTTAGGTGTGTGTGATCAGATTTTAGACTTAGAATTCTAATTATTCATCCAAATGTTCTCATTACAATAAAACAGAAGCATGCCACATACAAAAGTGTTATTTTTATTTTCCTTATGAAAAGTTGTGGATTTTCCTAATAAGCAGCGTCATTTCTTCAGATCCAATGATGTCGTCTCCTCAAAAGGAATTGCATTCAAAAAATGCAATTAGAATCTGTTCCAAAGCCATGATTGGGGTGTTTTATATGGCAGTAAGCTCCCTGCTGTAGACAGTCCCAATTAATTCTTCCATTTTTTCCTCTTCATTGCTTTCCATTCACCTTCCTGTGTAGCAAGGCTACCAAGAAGCTCTTTCACTTTTCTTTTTCTGGCTGAATCTCTGTAAAACAAACAATCCACATATAAAATATTTCAGAATGATTATATTAGGGAAAGTAAGTACACTTAGAGGATAATTATTAATTCATAAAAAGCCCCGCAATTCTTAAATTTTACCAACACACAGTTTAAATAAAAACTTTAAAAAAAATTTTGCATTCTCTTAAACTAAAGAAATTAAAATGAAAATTTGAAAACACTTTAAATGATCTCTATTGAAAATGTTTGGTTTTCCTCAAATTGCCCCATTTTATTCTAGTATGGTTGATCACTAATGTCAGTCTTGGCACACAGTGAAGGAAGGAACACACAGCAGAAGAACCCCCAAGTGGTGCTGAAGCAAAGGCTACGTTACCTCTCCATGATTTCTGACAGCTGCATTCGAGCCAGGTACTGGTTATCTTTGCGAATCTCACGGATGGCTCCCTTAAGCTCACGTTTATGCCTCTGGATCAACTGCTTTCTTTCTTGCTCCTTCTTGCTGCCTGCCTGCTTTCTTCCAAACTCTAAGCTGAAATAAGAATGCATGTGTGAGCACAGACCCCTTAAACCCACAACTTTTTCATGTTTATAAAGAAAGGTTTTGTATGAAAACTAACTCAGTATTTTAATTCCTGCATATTATATGAATAAGTTGCAAAATAAGAAGCAACTGATGGAAAAACACCAGACCATCTAACTGCACTGCATCATCATGCCAATGACCACACTTCAATTCCCCACATGCAGCCTGCACTTTGAACAGACTAAAAAAGCTAGACTAGGAGAATGGAAGACATCTGTAGAAAGATGGAACCTCCCCATACATCTTAAATTTTTGCAGGTCTTCTCAATAGATGCATTTTATAGAAGAAGTCTATGAATTAGTTGGGGACAAGTGTGTGTGGCACAACAAAGCTGTCCTCTTCAATTATTAGAATAAATAAAGTAGACAGTTTGTCCCCCTGTAGATAACCAATATGGCTAAATAAATCAGCAGCCAATATAAAGCAGATTTCCTGAATCAGAACACTGTTCTATTACCTATAAAACGAAATTAGTGTTTTTCACCATCCATCTTTTACTATAATATATTTCATATACATATGAACTACTCACTCTTGTTCTTCTGACTTGAGTGCCTGACAGAGCACTCAGTAAAGCACCTGACCAGATAATAACCATTTAATCATCTTGAAATTTGTTAATTTACAAATCATTATATGGGCAAGACTTGAGTTTCAGTGCTATTTTTCCTGCAAGATAATATTTGTTCTTAAAATTCTTTTCCTTTTTTTTCTTTCCCTCCCTACCACACAAGTAGATGGCCCCTTGGGAATTATGCACAAAATCCAGCAGAAAAACAATTCTGTGTCCTGTTTTCCAAATTCATTCTAACTTGCTAAAAATCTTAAGGTTTAAATGCACCTTTCCTTTGCATCCAGTGTTCTTTACTTACACTTTCACAATTTTAGGAGTATACTGTTTCAATGGCACTGGCTTCTTTTTCTCACAAATCAGTGGGGTATAGTGTTTTACTTTGTTCTCCAGCTCTTTCAGAGCACTGTGATACCATTCCTGAAAATGCAGAACAAATTACAATTGTTAGAGCATATCAAAACCACCATAAATCAAAAGCTATTGTAAACTGGATCAACAGTAATGTTCTCCCCCTGTATTTTTTTCCTGTAAGTCACAGCTACCCATAAGGACACTGCTAACACTAACATGCTGTAATCCAAGTTGGATAATTCTTAAAAGCTTTTGGAAGTCTATTAAAATGGTACCATGAACAATAAGAAAGGCTTGCCTGCTGGTAGTTTCACCCAACAGAAGAAGAAACAAGACAATGGGCAGTTTAACTCAGACTCTTCCTCCCATGGTAATTTTGACTGGTTTTTGGTTTATTTGATGGCAAAAAACATAGGCCATTTACCTTCATCTAAGTAATAGAATTTTGTTCTCTAAGGACATTTTATGATTTTCTTTGAGGAGAAGATGATTTTGCTACATTCAGAAGAGACAGATTAAAAATCTGAATCTTACTTCTAGAAAATAAGCAACTGTCCTAGGTAAGGTACTGACCAGGCACATTTATGTTCATTTTACCTATACAGTTATATGTACCCAGTTTGGTACATGTATTTATTTTACCAAGGTCTTACAGATTCACTACAAAAGTACCAGGGCAATCAGATGTCCATATTACTCTTATAAATCATGTCACTCATGGAATGCTACATTATTAGAAGCCAAGTGCTGTTCTCTTCATTCAGCTAGGCAAGACACCATATACAATGGAAAAATACCTTTTCTAAATGTTCTCTCTTCTTTTTTTTTCCACAGGAACATCAAAATGCCTGACCCTCAAAAAAATTAATGCTTACACTTGTTTTTTTTGTTTACACAGATGAAGATCACAGAATTTATTAATAAAACAAACATACTGATTACTGAAATCCTGAGGAATACATACCTGCATTTTTTCAGGATAGTCATTAACTGGCACATATTGTGTAAGGAGTGTTCTGACAGGATGCATTATTTCATGGAATGATGGTAAAGATTCATAGAGAGCTGCACATTTTTTAATAAGGTCAAAACACAGGGCTAGACATGATAACCTGTTAATGCACAGAAAATTAACAATTTCACATGCAAAAACTGCAGTGGCTTTTCAAATAAAATCAACCGAATTATTAAATTTAGACTGTTAAATTTAAATTATTAAATTTAATATTAATTTATTAATATTAAATTATTAAATGTAGAATCCATTAAGACAGCTTGGCAGAAGCAACAACTAGAAATAGTTGTTAATTCAGACTAAAAATTTCAATCTCCTAAGCAAATACCAGAAGAATTTCATCAGCAATAAATCTTTAGGTCAGTGCACTGAACACAGCAGAACTATCCACTACTCTTGTTTTTACTCCTAAAGAGCATTGCCACTGACATGACACAACAGATCTGGTATTTTTTCTGTTTTGCACTTCTTACCTGGTATGATTTATCTCTGTTCTGCTGGTTTCCTTTAATCTAGTCACAATACTCAGTGGCACATTTTGATTCTCCCAACTTTTCAGATCCTCCTTATCACACACCAATAGCAATTCTAAATTTTTCCCCACTGGTGTAAATGGATGCACGACAGTATAGCCTAAAAAAAAAAAAGAACAGTCATTAAACAAGATTAATTTTACGCATTCTTTCTGAAGAAAAACAGCCAACTCATATTTTTAATTGTACTACCTTTAAAAATATTTCTATCTGTATTAAATTTTTCTAGAACAATGAAAAACACTGGAGCATTGGGACATAGGTCAGTGCTCTAGTCACACACTGTAGAAGGTCAGGCTTGAGACTAAGGATTCTGAATGTGCTCAAGTCCCTGGGACCTCAGGCATCTGAGGGTCCTGAGGGAACTGGCAAGATAAAGCTCCTAAACCACTTTCATATTTGAAAAGTTGTAATTCTCAGTGACTGGAAAAAGGGAAAAACAATCTTCATTTTTAAAAAGGGAAAGAGAAGAGATCCAGGAAACTACAAGTTGATCACTCTCACCTCCGTGCCCAGCAAGACTGAAAGCAGATCTTCCTGGAAACTGGGACAAAACACAGGCCAAACACAGAGGTGCTTGGTGCCAGGGAACATGGCTTCATTAAGGGCAAATTGTGCCTGACAGGTTTGTGGCCTATGACAGGATTACAGCCTTGATGGGTAAGGAAAGAGCAACTGCCACCATCTACCTGGATTTGTACAAAGCATCTGAGACTGTCCTGTGCAACATCCTGGTCTCTAAACTGGAGAGGCATGAATTTGACAGGTGTATGACTCAATAGATAAGCAATTATCTGGATGGTCAGAGCCACAGCTGTGGCTCCATGTGCGGAGGGAGAACAGTAGGGTCTGTCAGGGGGTCTGTCCTAGGACCAGTGTTATTGAACATCTTGGCTGGGGACACAGAGTGGGACTGAGTGCACCCTCAGCAAGCTTGCAGGTGACACCAGGGTGAGTGGGGTGCTTGATACTCTACAGGACAGGGATGCCATCCAGAGGGACCCTGACAGGCTTCAGAGGTGTGACCTCATGAAGTTCAACAAGACAAATGGTGAGGTCCTGCATCTGAGCTGGGGCAATCCTCCACATGGATACAGAGTGGGCAATATGAGTGGATTAAGAGGAGCTTTGCAGAGGACTTGGGGTCTTGGTGGATGAAAACCTGAATTCTGAACTGANGCAGGTGACACCAGGGTGAGTGGTGTGCTTGATAATCTACAGGACAGGGATGCCATCCAGAGGGACCCTGACAGGCTTCAGAGGTGTGACCTCATGAAGTTCAACAAGACAAATGGTGAGGTCCTGCATCTGAGCTGGGGCAATCCTCCACATGGATACAGAGTGGGCAATATGAGTGGATTAAGAGGAGCTTTGCAGAGGACTTGGGGTCTTGGTGGATGAAAACCTGAATTCTGAACTGACAATGTGCCCTTGCAGTCCAGAAAGCCTGGGCTGCAACAAAAGTGGTGTGGGCAGCAGGTCAAGGGAGGGGATTCTTCTCTACTTCACTGTCATGAGATCCCACTTGAAGGAATGTGTTCAGCTCAGATGTCCCTGCAGAAGGACACAGACCTGGCTCAAGAGCATCCAGAGGAGGGCCATGAAGATGAGCAGAGGGCTGAAGGACTTCCCATATGAGGGAGCTGGGGATATTCCACCTAAAGGAGAGAGGGCCCTGAGGAGACCTTACAGCAACCTTCCAGTATTTAAATGAGGCCTACAGGAAAGTTGGGGAGGAACTCTTTATCAGGATGTGTAGTGAAAAGATGAGGGGTAACAGTTTTAACTGACAGAGGGTAGATTTACACTAGATAAAAAGCAGAAACTCTTCACTATGAGTGGTGAGACATTGGACTACAAGCTACCCAGAGTTGTGGGTGCCCCAGCCCTGGAAGCGTTCAATCCAGGTTGGATGGGGCTTTGAGCAAGCTGGTTTAGTGGAAAGTGTCCCTGCCCATGGTGGGGGCAGGGTTAGAATTACATGGTCTTTGAGCTCCCTTTCAACTCAAATAATTCTGTGATTCTTTGATTCATTCTGTGGATGAGGAAAGTTAAGACATGAAGGTACATGTTAGCCCTGTGGGAAATAGGATGCACAGCTAAACTGCAGGTTTGGTCCAGGATGGAGCACTGGATATGCTTAAGAGGATAGGGCAGGTACAGGACCTTCCCATGGGGTCACAAGCAGAAGGCTTTGACCAGAAGGTGGTCATGAGCCACAGTGAGCTGGAGCAGGGACAGCCCCCAGCTGCAGCCGTGGAGCCTCTCCTGTGAGCCCACAGCAGGGACCCTCAGACACACTGCAAAGTCCTCTCCCACTCCAGCTGAGGGGTTTTAAAACAGGAGAAGCATAGAACACAAAATATATACTGGAGCAGGGTATATGGAAAACACTAAAGAATCCCTATGCACAGATCACAAGGTGATCAGTGAAACTAATTATACAGCAAAATGAAAGAAGCATCTGAGGAACTTCATGGCTAAGGGACAAAGTAATTTGCATTCTCTGTGCTGGACCTTGGGGTTTTTCCTCCCCTACTTTGTTTTCGCACGCTCCTGCAAGCCTGCAGTGGAATTGATGTCAAAACCCTTTCAAACTTTAAGTTCAGATTATTTACATGCTCTACAACCTGTATGTGGCTCTTCACAGGCAGGCCAGAAGATAGTATATTTAAATAAAGGTTTCTGAAGTTTGAGACTCAAAGTTGTAAGAGATAATGACACACACAGGCTTATGCAAGATCAGGAACAAAGATATGTGAGTTTTATTATCTGCTTTACTTGTAAGAGGATAGCAGATCTTATTAACAATTCAATTAGCTAAACCTATCAACCATGACAACTCCTTCCCACTCCCTCCACCTACAGCTTTTCTTTCTTAAGGTAATAGTTTTTACTCTAAATCAGACAGTATTTCAGTCTTTTATGAAGCTGCATTCCATATATCTTTCTCATGTGAGAAATTTATGGATCAAGATAATAAAATTAAAACATTAAGAGTTAATTTGCTGACTCTACATAATGTTAAAATTGAATCCTGAGATTTTTTTTGGTCTGATGGTGGATGAACATTCCAGAGGGCTGCATGTCTGCTTATTTTAAAATATTCTGTGTCGATAGCTTAACCATCTCAACATCAGCAAAACTTCCACCATGAGTATTTAAAAACACAATTGGATACCTTGGGAACTTCAAAACATCAGCACTGACTAGAAAGTTCTCAAAGAGAACACCAGGCCTTTTATGTATGTTTTACTGAGCTTTTCCTCACCACTAACAGAAACTAACACCATGAAAATTTAAGTAGTGCAAAATCATTTACAGAAATACAAAGAAATATTTTAAGCAAGGTTACAATTGATCAACAATTACCACTAAATATTTTTTTAGTTTCTTATCTAATTTTGCAGATTCCTGTATTTTAACTTTACCAAAACCCTCTGTAGATGAAATATTCCTAAGAGAGTATACAAAGGAGAAAAAATACTTCAAGTGCTACGTAACCCACCCACTCCATAACCTCTTGCCACCTCCTTCTAAGGATTCAGCTGCTGGTGTTCTGAGAATCCAGGGCTTAGCTCTGATGCAGCCCAGCTGTGTAACCTTGACTCACACTTCAGAGGAAACTGCTAAGCTGTGAGAGGCAGCTGGGGAAAGGTCGGTAGAGTACAGCCATGCCAGATAAAAAAGGTGAAACTGCAGTGATAGGTTTGTTGAGCAAAGGGATCAGTGGGAGCTGAAAAATTCAAAACGAAAAAAAAAGCCAGCATGGAAAGGCAAGGAAGTCCTGAAGAGAAAGGAAGGGAGCTGCCTACTGACAGTAGTGGAATACTGACAGAAGCTAAACTTTCCTCACCAGACTGATGACTATTTAGAGAACAGACTCTTAAGGGTCTTATCAAGAGTGATGAGCATACTAACACACAGTGTGTAGTTCATTAAATCCCAGATATCTTGTCAGTTTATCAAATAATCAAATTTTTCACTAGGCAATATCCTGCCTGCAGAGTCTCCTGCACGCTGTGTCCAGACAGAGATATTAACACATGAATTAGCTACTAAGCTCTGACAAAACTTCTCAGAAGTAAATTATTGTCACTGAACTGGTCAACAAAAAGAGGCCCAGAACCAGAATAGCTTTTAAGACAGAAACTAGTAAAAGAAAAAAAATTGAAGAGAGAAGATTGGCAAATTAAAGAAAAATTGCTAACATAGGGATCACACTGAAAAGACAATTTTGTAATGCCTGTTGTTTGTGCAAACTGTTAAGTTTACATGCTTATGTTACTAATCCTTCTTGTGGGGATAGCTGCCCTCTATTACACTTCTACAAATCCATGTCAAATAAGGAAGAATACCAGCTTTGTGATATACCTCTCTCATTTAGGTGATACAGGTATTAGCTGGAAATGAAGGTTTGAGCAGTATGAGCTGCTGCCTCACTGTGAAGTTACAGGGTACTCATCAGGAATCCATTAGGAAATCTGAATTTCAGAACACAGTCCAATCACACAGTCTGTTTAGAACAACATTGCAAAAATACTGCACTGTGGCCAACATGAGTTCATTTCCTTTAATAACTTCAGTGCTTTCCTTCCTGCCAACGGCACTAGAGGATCTAGTTCAGAACAAGATGCCCAAGAATCACAGTTGTGTTTGGCTGAACTAGCAGATGATTTTGGCCTTCTGTTCAAAAACAATGAAATCAGTGTGAAATATTTGTATTTTAAAAATGTGAAAGATAAACCCCAACACTATAATGGACTCTAA
This sequence comes from Polioptila caerulea, assembly GCA_013397295.1. NCBI lineage: Eukaryota > Metazoa > Chordata > Aves > Passeriformes > Certhiidae > Polioptila > Polioptila caerulea. The sequence goes on from VYXF01008533.1 coordinate 1,724,442, forward strand.
ATACTCGTTTATTCTAAACAAACTCACCCGGGGCCTGGTTTTTGGGTAGAGAGATGTGAAGTACTCCGAGAAGGAAATTGATAAGTTCTGGTACAAATCTTCTGGAGAGGGATACATATTCCAGGAACAAACAGCATACAAATAACCCTTTAATAACATCTTGCAATGTTGTGATGCGACACTAGAAGAAAAAAAAAGAACAAAATATTAATAATTAAAAGTCCATACACCACAAATACAGGATCTCCCAAAAAGATGAATTATTAACTACACTGTAACAATATGAAGTCTATAAAATTACAGCCTTTGATCTTTGATGAGAACCATACTGGCTTTCCCTGGTCCTCAGCTGAAGAGTATCTGCAGAACTGAGTAACAGGTTTATCAGAACCCATTTAGCCACTAGAAGGTGCTAAACCACAAACAATAAATTCTCCAGAAATGAACCAGTGAAATAGAAGGCTCAGAGCAATTTGGCAGCAATAGACAATTAGCTCAAGACTTTTGAAACATAAACAGGATATTAGGACAGAAAAACGAGAACATATTTTAACTCGATGCACTAGGTACATTTTCAAGGAAAACAAATACTGCCAATTTTTAAGAAAGTAGCCTCTCTTAAGTATGAAGAAATGCAATATATGGAAAACAAACCACTAATGAATGACTTCAGATTGCATTCAGTCTGTTCTATTAGTCCCATGTAATTTACCATAGAAGGAATTCTTTTGTGACAGCTTGAAAAATCGAAGAGATATGGTTTTGTGAGTTGGACTATAGCCTGCAAGGATGATTTCCTCTTCACCCTTTCTTTCAATTACTATCTGTGGCTATACCAAACACAAAGCTGCTTTTGGAAGTACGTTTCCACTATTTACATTAATGCTAACACACGTTTGGAGTCCAAGGAAGAAATAATACATGTGAAGTTATATACTGAGGTACAACATCACAGACATACCTTAGTAAGCAGCTGACTCATGTACATAAAAGCAGGTGTTACAACTGGGTGCCAGAAGTCAGAAGTTGGAAACAGCAGAGATACAATTTTCAAATAAATAAGCTGATTGCACATGAAATAGAATAAGGCAAAATATAGTTAGGGCATTATTCCCAGGATCTTGACTTTATACACATGTAACTTTCAAATTAATAACTGCCACACAGTAGTCAAAAATACTACAATATACATAATTTTGAGAAATCTGGTATGATACACAACCTATTTATTGAGACAACTGTTGGATGAGAAAAAAGAATATCCATTATGAGATATCCATTATAGATCTAACATTGGATTGAGTGAGGCAGCTGAAAGAACAGCTAAGAAGGAACTCTGCCTCCCAACCCCATTTACTCCTTGAGAGCATCTGATCCCCTTCAGCTCACCACAATCACATACTCTCACACCACTAACACAGGAGCAAGTGGCCACACAGGACCTGTGACACCTTTCAACCAGTCCTCAACAGACAATGAAGAGACCAGAATCCTCAGGCACTGGCACACACCACCAAACAGTTGCAGCCCAAAGAACTAAGCAGTGATTAGGTACACTTCTATTGAAGGGGACTTGAGAGAGCTACAAGTGACCTGTCAAGACCATATGGAAATTAAACAACAGCTGCAAGGTAATGATGAAAACTATTTAAGTGGATATTTACACAGTAAAGCAGATGGAAGTAAAGTTTTATTGCTTCCTCTCTGTTTGTAAACAAATACTCTCCTGAAGTGTTGTGGTTACTAAATACTCTGAATTGCAGGCTAAGGTAACAGGAGGCATACGAAAAGCCTACTAAGACAGCTGACCTATGGAATATTCATTCAAACAAGTGCTTTGAGAATAATAAAGTGATATAATTCAACCCTAAAAGATAACGATGGCCTGCAACCTGGCAAAGTCCAGCAAATGGAATGAAAGCCAGAAATGTGACTGGTGTTAAAAGGGTGACAGTGACAAATTAAAAATGGAAGTTAAAGCTCTCTACCATACATTTCCTTTTTGGCAAAAGCCAAAATATCCTGAATAAAGATTCTTCAAAAGAATGCACTATATTTTCCAAGCTGTAAGAACCAGGCCTTCAGTCTATTTTCCTTCAATAGTCTAATTATTCCATTAGGCAGCAGCAATTCATCAAGCTGACAGAAAACAAGTAGCTCCCTCTGAATTAGACTTATGGTTTGTCTTTGAAACTCTACTACTATTTTAAAAATACTCATTTTCCATATGCTCCCTTCTTGAATTCTCCAACAGCCATTTACCTTGACACTGTAAAAGGAATCTGTTCACATTTAACATGGCAATTAAAAATGGGATATTACCAATACAAAAAGGAAAGAAATTCCTTCCAAGTCATTAATTCAGCCATTATGATATATAAAGTACTAAGAAATGTTGTATTTTTATACCCATAATAATATTTTCTTGTTTGTTTGTTTGGGTGTCTTTTGGTTTTGTTTTTTTAACCTAAGAGATATTGCAGAGATTTTGCACTTCTATGGAGCACTTTTTATAAACATTTTTACTTAACACAATTAAAGAAGTCACAACATAACTGGTAACATCACTTCTTCCTAAAACTACCTATTTAAGTTTCATCAGGAAAACAAACAATGTTCTCCTATGAAGACTGGAGGGACAACTTTAAGATCTTTTCCCCTTATTAATTCCACAGTCACACTTCTATTCTAAAGAATGTGTGTGTGTATGGTTTGTTTCTTAGGGGTGGGGCTTTTCTGCTGTTGTGGGGTTTTTGTTACAACTTACCTCCAGAAAGGCAATTTATAGTGAAAAGAATATTGAAAAGCCTAGTAAGTCATAGATGCTAATAGTTCACTACATAATGTCACCTTGCACTTATTGCCACCCTGTACTAATGCAAAGAGATTATCCCAGCACCATGCATTTGTTACCGTGTCTAAACCCGGAAATGTTGCACGGCCTTTGACTTCAATCACTTCTTCCAGATCATGTGCAGCATCTCGAAGGATAAACTTGATACTGTCACTGGCTGCCTCAGGAAACATCTGGCAAAGATTGTACAATGGCCTATTAACAAGAAATTTAAGTCATAATCAAGTTACACCACCAATGTTAAAAAAAAATTGATATTTAAGCATCCATAGGAAGATTTTTTTGTGTTCCATCTACATTGTAACAATAACAAATTGCCTGAAACAATGTACAGAGACATGTATTTTTCACTAGGCCTTGTGAGAATCCTTGAGTTGTAGGTTTCTAAATCTTAGATTAAAATAATTTTAAGCTTTAAAATACACTCTTAAATAATTTGCTATATGACATATCCTTCTCAATCTCCTAATTTTAGATATTACTGCAGTGAAGTGTGCTGGCTTACACCAGACACCCACTATTCTAAACACTCTTAGGCAACATTAAACAACATGTAAGGCAGCAATGTGGTTAGCAAAATTATCACTGCAAATAAGAAAAAAACCCCAAACACAAAGTTAGAGCAGCTCCTGGCCTATGGTTAGTGCCTACAGGCATATGCAGTCTGGAGCCTGCATGTTTGGTCTTCCAGCAAATTTCCAGTGGAATTTGTCAGCAGTGATACTATCCCAGCTCTATAAAACAACCAAAATGTATTCACCCTTTGGTACAAACCATGTGTGACAGTATCCATGGGTCAGAGCTCTTCCTGATGAATGCAACAGAGCAATGAATGCTAATGCTGCACGTAACAGATTTTTAAAAACTTACTGACTTAAGCATGAAATAAAAAACATATGCTGAAAACTACATAAAAATACTTATTGAAAGAAAGCTGTCTGTCCTGCAAAGTCAAGATAGGAACCACAGACCAATTTTGTTTGGAAGGGACCTTTGGAGGTCATCTAATGCAGCTGTCTGCTCAAAGCATGGCTAACTTCAAAGCTGGATCAGGCTGCTCATAGCTTTTTTGAGCTTTGTCCATTTTCACAGCTTCTCTGGGAAACTAATTTTATTATTCAGTACCTCCTCTGCGAAGATTTTTTTCTTTAAATCTAATTGCAATTTCCCTTATTGCAGCACTTGCCCATTGACTCTTGTCCTTTGCTGTGTACCTCTGAGACAAACTTGGCTCTCTCCTCACAGCCTAATTGCCTGTCAGGTATTTGAGGACAACAATGCCAAACTGACAACTTCCTGCAAAGTGTTTAATTGCAACTTCCATATGAGGTTACTGTAGTACTTTTAATTCCATTTTCATCTAGCTCCCTGAGTGAATTCACAGAACTAAAACCCATGGAAAAAACAGAGATTGCAACAGAAACTGCACAGTGTCACTGAAAAGCTTAAAATGCTTTATAAAATTCAGCTGCCTAAATAACCTCCTATACAGAAGATTCATGCATATATGGTATTACTTATCCACTACCCAGAAAAAGCATCTTGCAGATCAAAAAATACATTCCGAGGTTTTGAAAATCTCTCGGTACAATTAATAGATCAAGTAACACATGCAACAAAGTTAAAACATAAAGGCTGAGAGTCACCAGCTGCCAGCAAGCTCTACAGGATATTTGAAACAAGCAACAAGCTAAATGCTTTACTCTAGGTAGCTTTTCTCTTTAAACCCTGAAAGAGCAAAAGTCCATCAGATTTACTACTTACAGGACCAATCTGTCAATTGTTCTGAGCTCTGGTAAATCCAGACTTGCTAACTCTCCAATATATTCCAAAAGGAAGCCAAACAATTTCTGCAAGAAGCATAATACATTAAAATTATTAAGTTTTTCTTCATTGTACATACTCTTAAACAGACTTAGGAAATGAAGATTATCATGTTAATTCTACTGTTACTCAACACAGAAGCATGTATATTTTATACTGCTCCCTGAATACTTACTAAAACTTACTCTGGAATTAAAAGTTATTTCAAACATAAACCAAAACATACTTCCAACTTTGCTTTGTTTCCCACTGCAAGGCTTGGATGATTGCATTTCTGAATCCTCTCCAGTATAATAAGCTGCTGTTCTACTATTCTTCCAGCCAATAAAGACTTAAATGCCTCATAGGACTCAGGAACTAGAAAATAAAAAACAAAAGTTGACCACAGAAAAATCTCAAATTTTACATCTTTAATTCAAGTGAATGTGCAACAAATCTCCTATCTGAAAATGCTGTTTTTCAGGAAAAAAGGAATCATAGATGTTTCAAATTTAACCTTTTAAACACTAATAATCTACTAGCATATATGTAGCATTATTTCTATGAACACAAGTCAGAAAAGAACATGTTTTTCAGTGCTTAAAACTCAAGTCATCCTCTATTTACCACTTTTATGTCAAGCAGCACAACTATGTTGACACTAAGCAGAATTAAACCTAAACACACATTCAACCAAAAGTTTACCATAATACAGTTAGCTTTATGTTTAATTAACACCTAATTAACTTTTGTGTGAAGAACATTAAGAAAAGTAACAATATGGCCACAAATAGAAAATTATTTTTAAAAAAACCCCAAAAACTCAACAACCCTGGCATACATTTAGTTTTTTACAGAAGTCAACATGCTACAAGATATCCCAAGTAGTTGTGTTTTTTTAAGTTATTTTAATAAGACTGCCTTCTGGTTAAAGCAAATCCTGAATGCAATTCAAAACACTTCTTTAGATGGAAAAACACAAGCACTTAAGGAAGTTGTTTGAAAGGCTGTTTAATCTTGCAACAGATACTTTTGTTAGAGAAATCTACACTAGGACAATAGTTAGATGATGAATTATGTACTTAATATGCACGAATGTTTTGTGTACTACTTGAAACATGTCTCCTCCTTCCTGCTGGGCATGGACCCAAGAGCTGTCAAACTTTGAGTGTTTTCACAATAATGCAATGTTACATTACAGGGATTACACTTCAGAATCCTGTCTCTCCAAGCATCTTCTGACAAAAACATCAGTCCAAACACCAGAGAGACTGTAAGTATGGATCACAGAATACTGTTCTGGCTTCTCTTAGGTAAAACAGCAGCACTTTGGCTTGGATAAGCTAGTTGCCTTCAGAAAGGAGCACAAGTATTTTTATTTTGTTCCCCTGTTTTTATCTTCCAATTCTGATGCTTCTCAGAGGCACAGAAACTGCTGTCCTTGCTCACTAAGAACAGCAGTTACAGGCTGCTCTTTAAATAACAGAAGACAACTATGAAGAAAAACTTCATGAATGAATGTAAGATGTACAGGACAGAGAACCTGACTGGGTGTTACAAACTCCCTGATAACAAGGGATCTCTGGATTAGTCCCTTGCTTACCAGCAAATGTATAGGGAAGCTCTGATTTGGCAGCTTCTCTCTCTGGATCTAATTTCTCTACATTCTGTGATTCATTTTCATCTGACTTATGTTTCTTCTCTTCTTTATTCCCTGCAGCTTCTTCTTCACTCTCAAGATCAGATTCAAGATCAGAGTGGCTATCTGCTGCATCATCCTCCTCATCTTCACTAGCAGATTCTTCCTGACTTTCTTCTTGATTCTCATTATCTTCTTCCTCTCCTTCTTCCTCTCCTTCTTCCTCCTCATTTTCAATATTAATTTTTCCATCCTGTCCATAGAGAAAACAAGCCAATTAAAACACTGATAAAGTGGCAGCATCTCACCACAATCACCAGGCAAAGCTATCTTAAATATGCATGAAGAGAATTTGAGCCTTGCTAACCTGACCAGGCAGTGAATGCCAGCAGTGCCAGCCAAGAAGGGATATTAGGGAAAGAACATACATATAGATATTAAAAAGTAGGTTATTTTCCAGGGGCTGTAAGAAACTGGAAGAAGAAGAAGAGGTAGTATATGAGGAATAAAAGAAACCACACAGAAGGAAAACTAGCAGATGACACGAAAAAGACTTCAACATCACTTACAGAAACATTCTTCATATAAAAATATATTCTTCCTATGTGTTAAAATAGTATATCAGATACATATTTGGTCCCATCCTCATTTTATTAATCATCAGTTTAAATTCACATTTACAAGTGGTATTCTCCCCTTCAGGGAGAACAGCAGTTGCCTTGTTACTTTTGTATGAGAGGACAGAATCAGCACACAGTCAGGGTGACTCGTAATACAAGCTTTAAGGGTATGTTGCTCTGCCACCCTAATCAAAGATATGGGTGATACTCATCTTAGTCAGAAATCTACTCATCTTTAGACTGAAAATTGGTGGAAGCTGTATCAATGCAGCAAAAATAAATAATAATAAAAAAAAACCACAACAAAAAAACACCACCACAAATGCTCAAAAGCCTCCTCTTCAACCCAGCAAGTCAGTGGCAGAGAAGGCTACTCTAATAGCAGGAATATAGTCAGGAGACTTGATACTTGTAAGACCAAACAGAACACAGCATCCAGTTTTTTGCCTTCAAATACAATAAAGGCATTGAAAAACTGCAGCAAGTTCAGCAGAAAGACACCAAGACTACTGGGGGCTAGGGCACCTGCTCTCTCAGGAGAGGCAGACCTGGGCTTATTCAGCCTGGATATTAAAACAACTTCTTCACAGTAAGGGCAGTCAGTGCACATCTCTCTGAGCAGCCTCCATTCTTGGAGATTTTCCAACAACAGACTGGATCTGAGTAAGCTGGTGATTTCATAGTTGACCCTACTCTGAGCAGGAGACTGGACTAAATGTCTCCCCAGAGTTCACTTGCCAACTGCTTTTTCCTAATCTTCTTTACAGAACTCTGAAAATTCAGAAGTTTTAAACCTTACCTTGTAAGACAATAAACGTCTGTCATCTTTATCCAGGATAAAGCCATCAGCTAGATCATCAGCTGACATGTGGCTGGGTCTCTTTTTATTTGCCTCTTCATCTATTCCACGCATTCGACGTAATCGATCTGCCTGTGTTTCACAAGAAATACCACATACAGATGTGAGACATTTAGATCAATCAGGTAACTACACCAAAATGGAAGATCTCTCAAATAATCTAGCTAAGAAAACACAAGGCAAAACCAGTTAATTTGGATTACTCAAAAAGTTGGTGAGAAGAAAAAACCCAGCAAGTTGAGAAGTTATGAACAAAAGCTGACAATATCTTTTGTTTTTCCTGGGGAATACAGTCTGATAAGAGCACACAGTCAATTGGATCAGCTTATTTAAAAGGCTTTAAAACTGTGTTAACCAGAAGCATTGTGTTCTCTTATTTTAAAATTTATCCCTTTTGCTTATAGGACATCATAACTAGGAAAAAAAAGCTGCTAAAGTGTTTCAGGATTCTGCAGTGTCTATATGTTTTGCATGTGTGCAACGATCTTGTAGTGAACACAACCCCATCCTAAGACTTTTGGGATACAGACTGAGCATCAAACTCTAAAATGGTAAGAGCAGAAAAGAAAAAAGTATCTCTCTGTTCTGCTATTAGATACTAAGCTGCTCTGATGTAATCTGAAGGTACTGAATTCCCTACAGTCTTAAATGTGTTCTTAGTATACCAAAACAAAAAGAAAGAAAAAAAGATGAAACATTTACCAAATTATTCCATCTTCCCATAAGAGTCAGTGTTTCATGTAACAGAAATAGCATGCAACATTTCCCAACACATTCCTATCTCTCTGCAAAGCAAAGCTATACACATGCTACCACTGAAAGGCTCTTGCAACAGCAGAAGAAAACAATTAATACACTTGCCCAGTGTATTACTTCAACTGCTGTGCAACGTGATACTTCACTAACTTAGAAGCACCTCTCAACTCTGAATAATTTAAAACATTTATAGGCAAAACAAAGTAACATTACATTTTTATTGAAGGAAGATTGACTCACTTCATAAACCTCCACAGTCACATACTAGGCCTATGGTTTTGCTTTTTTTGTTTTAATATCAGATTACACACACAAACAGAAGATTTCCTGAATTCACTCTCTGACGAATTGCAGTTTAGTACAGCCACTTACAATCCAAGGTCAAGCAATGAATTTAAGCAGTCACTCCCAGAAGACAGGCCCCAAACAATCTCAGCCATAAATGGTATACCTCGAGCTTCTGGAGTCGGGCCTGCTCCTCTTTGGCCAATTCTTCTTCTGACTTCAGCCTTTCTGAAGGTTTTGCTTTCATCTCAAATCCAAGTTCTCGAACAATCATATCGTAGTCATCAGGCTAAAGAAATATTTATGCAATTGTTTATTATCTTAAGTTTCATTATTCTGCTTTGCAGCCGTCCCTCTGCCAGACTAACAGTTAAGAAATCAGACTGTTAAGATAAAAGGAAAAGATTGCCTCCAAAGCAAGCTGCAAAAACACTCAACTCAGAATTAAGATAAGGAATGGTAAGAACAGTTGAAGAGAAATTCTCCTGGAATTTCCCCCTTCCTTACTTAAATTACTCACAACTGAAAAACTTTAAAAAGAGTATCTCAAATAACTGAATTACTTATTACTTTAAAAAACCCTTCAAAATATTGCTTGTTAACAAAACACAGCCAGAATTAATAAATTAATAATTTACATTTCACTTTACACTGTCACATGAGATAAGCCTTGGCTAGTTCCACTACATAGGAGTCTATCTTAAAGAAATTAAAAAGGGATGCTGATATTCCATAAGTTTCAACATGCCATGGAGCAACTTAAACCCAAAAATCAATACACCAAAATATGAACTTATGGTCTAGTACCTTCTGTTGTACTTTGAGATCAGTTTTCATGCAAGACTGGACTAATTAACTGATGTTATAAAATCTGGATTCTACTGCAAAACAATTAATGGAAATTCATGATGTTCTGCAAGATAATACAAATTTCTAGAAGAAAAATAAAAAAGCTCAATACAATTCCTATTCTTAGATTTAAAAATTTCCCTTTGTATAGAATGATAGAAATGATAGAAAAAGCATGAGACTGTAAGATATCTACAAGAAAGTAAATTATTTTCATTTCCTTTTTGAAAGGAACAGAGCCCAGTTTCAACAAGGAAATGTCTGTTGTCAAGTACAAGTTGTTTTATCAAAGGAACACTCCAAAGGCACTCAAAATAAGTCAGTGTTCCCAACAATTTTAATTCTTCAAGAAAATGTATTTGTCCTACAAATAAGCTGTAGTCAAGAGTGTTGTTCTGTCTGTAATCTCCCTCTCAGTTGATAACTAAAGAAAAGCAATAACTAATTAAAATCAGAGAAATCATACAAAACCTTATATTCCTCCAACTAATCAGACTGTTCCAGAGCTGTAGCACTCCTTCACTGTAAATTTTGTTTTATGAAGTGATGGACTTGGCCTTATACTTCAGCCGCTACAAGTCAAAACTAGAAGTTGCTAGAACCAAGGAAATTAGTCTAGTCAAAACCTCACCTTGGGTTTTTCTACTTCTTTGTCCTTTCTCTCTGACTTTGGGGTTTTGCGGGCAATAAGGGTTTGGATTTCCTTCCAGTCTTTGTCAAGTTTTTCTGTCAGTTCTAAGGCACTTTCTCTCCGAGTTTGCCGCTCTTGCTAGAAAAACAAAACAAAAAGAAACGCAGCAGTTATGTTCAGATGGACATGACATAGCATTTACAACTTAAAATCAAAATGCTGTCTTAAAAAAATGAATAACTTCAAATATTTAACATTTTGAAGCTGCAAACATTCTTTGTGGAATCACAGAATGACTAGGTTCGAAGAGACCTCCAAGATCATCTAGTTCAATCTGCGCTGTAACACGTCAACTAGATTATGGCACTGAGTGCCACATCCAGTCTTTTTTTAAACACATCCAGGGATGGTGACTCCATCAGCTTCCCAGACAGACCATTCCAGTACTTAATTATTCTTTCCGTGAAAAACTTTTTTCTGATATCCAACTTGTATTTCCCTTGGCGCAACTTAAGACTGTGCCCTTGCATTCTGTCAGTTGCTGCCTGGTGAGAGATCAGCCCCCACCTGACTACAACCTCTTTTCAGAAAGCTGTAGACAGTGATAAGGTCACCCCTGAGTCTCCTTTTCTCCAGGCTAAACAACCCCAGCTCCCTCAGCAGTTCCTCACAGGGTTTGTGTTCCCAGCCCCTCTCCAGCCTCGTTGCCCTTCTTTGGACGCGCTCCAGCATCTCAATGTCCTTCCCAAACTGAGGGGCCAGAATTGGACACAGCACTCAAGGTGTGGCCTCACCAGTGCCCAGTACAGGAGGAATGACCTCCCTGCTCCTGCTGGCCACACCATTCCTGATCCAGGCCAGGATGCCGTTGGCCTTCTTGGCCAGCAGGGCACACTGCTGGCTCATGTTCAGTCAACCAGCACCCTCAGGTCCCTTTGTGCAGCCACACTGTTCCCAGCCCACAGCACTGCAGGGGGTTATTGCGGCCAAAATGCAGGACCCAGCACTTGGACTTATTAAACCTCATTCTGCTGGACTCTGCCCATCCTTCCAACCATTCCAGGTCTCTCTGCAGAGCCCTCCTCCCTTCCAACAGATCGACACACTCCCAGCTTAGTGTCATCTGCAAATTTACTGATGAAAGGCTCAATACCCTCATCCATGTCACCAATAAAGATATTGAACAGAAGTGGCCCCAGCACAGACCCCCAAGGGACACCCCTGGTGACTGTCCCCAGCTGGATGCAGCACCACTCTCTGGGCCCGGCCATCCAGCCCGTTCCTAACCCAGCAGAGAGTGCTCCTGTCCAAGCTGTGGGCTAGAGCTTTTCC
>VYXF01008533.1:1743448-1784439 GCA_013397295.1 Polioptila caerulea
TGGCTTTGCTTCTGAAAAAACACCCCTTCCTCCTTCCCCCTTGATTCTAGTAGTGTTTTTACCGGATGTTTAAAAAAGGTCCTTAATCTGTAGTTCTCAGTTTGTTTATAAATATAAATACATATGGATATAAACGGTAGAGTGACATGGGTCTTCTTTGGAAAAACCTTGCACTCCATCTTGCTGAAATTCCTGCCTGTGAAAAACGTAGCTGTTGAATGCGACCTGTACTTTGCAGTCTAATATTTTGTGTTATCCTAATACAAAAATGTGCTGTTTTCCATTAGATTAACACTTACAGTTTGACTCCCCAGAACACCTTGAGTTGAAGATTCCTGCCCCCAGCTAACAAACCTTTTGGGTAGATAATTAGTTTTAGTATAACACGTGGCTGCAGTTTAAAAAAAACATCCTGAACTGAGATTGTCCCACTGCTTTTTCGTGTATATAACTGTCCATTAAATGGCCACTTAAAAGTCTCCCTGGATTACCAGTGTACTTTGTGCAGAGTATATTTTTCAACTATGAAATGTGCATATTCTTTTTGGATTTGATTCTGCTTGTCTTAATTGCGTTGAGAAGTCTCATTAGTTAAGCTGGAGCTGTTTAAAGTGAGTAAGAACAGCAGAATCTGCCTCTGTATGTTTTGCAAGTTCCTCCAACTCTAAATGGGTTTGGCACTTACGCCATATGTGTATCCANTATGAAATGTGCATATTCTTTTTGGATTTGATTCTGCTTGTCTTAATTGCGTTGAGAAGTCTCATTAGTTAAGCTGGAGCTGTTTAAAGTGAGTAAGAACAGCAGAATCTGCCTCTGTTTTGCAAGTTCCTCCAACTCTAAATGGGTTTGGCACTTACGCCATATGTGTATCCAGTTAAATTTGCCTTAAGCAGCAAGAGAGGAAAATCAGCTTTTTGACTTTGAAGTGGGGTTTAAAAAACAGAACAGTGATCACAATTTTGGGCCATTTTCCAACCTTAGCTGAAGAGACCACCTCAAACTAGAGGACATGTTTTGGCTGGTTTCACTGACGGTAACATGTCTGTGGTGCTGCTGCCTGAATTTGGAATTTGCATTGAAGTGATCTGAGAAATGAAGGGAAAGTGGAATCTGGCTCAAAACTTTACTGTGCCCAAACCCTCACCACAAAGAGCGGAGTGGTAATCTGCAGAGGCTTTTAAGTGGCTGCTTAATGTCAGGCTGCCTCTTTAGTTAAGGTTTCACTATGTTTAAAATAAATTATAGTGGTAGAACTGACCAAACAAGATATTTTAATGAACTAAATGGAAGTCTGAGAGCAGCTGTTGTGAAGATCAGTTCTACCTGATGTGAAACTTAAAAAAGTAATGGTAATAATCTGTTTGTAATGGTAATACTCTCTTTGTACCTTCAATTTGGCCTGGGCTCTGTTGTGTAAGTGTGCACAAAAGATGTGAATTCTGGCTTTGAAACTTTAGAACTCCACTGATAATTGGTGGAAGGTCATTTACCTTTTCAGGTCTCTATCCCTGTGCGTGGTGTACTTTTTATGTCACATTTTTAAAACACTCCTTGAAATGAAAGTATTTTCTGTCTTTTGCATGCTCTGGCTAGTCTGGGAATGTCTGGTTTACTCCATGTGTCAAGATCATTCCATAAAATCCCTGTCCCAGCTCTATTCTTATGTGCCTGATAGACTGCAAGGCACTGGAATTTGGAAAGTTGGTGTGTGAGATAGATGTTTTACTGTATATTCTTTGCTAAAAGGGCCTCACAACTGGGACAGAAGAGCAGACTTTCAAATTACTTTCCTTCCCACATTTCTGTTATCACAATCTGTAGTGTATGGAGAGCTGGGATAGCGTGGAGAAGTGCAGAATTATTTCTTGTGGAAGAAAGTAAAATCCAAAGCTAATATACAATAGCAGCTTCACTTATTTTCATGTATAGGCTTTAGCCATGTCAGTAATCCTCCTCAGTGTGGGTGAGAGAAGGTGTTCATCTGGATAAACACATCAGTTGTGCAGGCAAATAAAATAACATGTAAGCTACTGTGCTCTTATTCTTTCCTCATGGTGCATGTCAAACGAAATCAGTGAGGCTTAATTTTGGCTTGCATGGGTCAGTCTAACTTGAGACTCTTTTCTGATGAAGTTGAGAGTTAGTAAAAGGTTGTACCCTTGAATACATCTTGTAAAGTCTTTTAACCTCAGAGTTATGTAGTTTTCATTTTGTAAATATAGAAACAATAAAAGATGTGTACCTGTCCACTTCTGGTGAAAGAGTATGGCAGGTGCCTAATGGGAATTCAGAAATTCCCAATAATTAACACCAAATCTTACCTGAGCACATAAACCAGATTTAACAATCAAAATCATGATCCCAGATTTGTACACATAGTTTTCCTCTTATTTTAGGTACTCTAATACTTCTGGATGTGAATGTTGTTAGGGTGTGAATATCATTTGGGTTTTACATTTGTAGGTGCACAGAATCAGCACAGCTTGAACAGTGAGGTTTGTGTCTACCATTTAAATCTGATTTGAGACATAGAAAGTAAATTTGATCTATGTTATTAGAGAGCAGGGAACTCAGAAAAAATGAATCTTTTCTTGCTGCTTTCTTCTCCTATACAATAAAATAAAATGCTATTGTTGTTTCTAGACTATCTACCTTCTCACTCAGTCTTACTGTTGATTTATTTCATTAGACACATGATTTTTCTAATTCAATTTGTGTGAGGATAGCATCTGTTTGTAGTTTACAAATTCATTTTTCAGGTCATATGAAACACCAGCTTCCTCCCAGCCTCAAAACTTTAAATTCTGTCTCTAAGAGGATGTTCATAGCTTTTAATAAAACACCATTTTAATAGAAGCCTGTCACTTTTCATTAAAGTTCTCTGTAGCGACTGCAGCACGTCTTTATGATAAGAAGGGAAGCCATCAGGATTCCTTACTTTCTTTTAAAGCCACTTGGTAAATAATCAAATGCCAGTTCTTTGCACGTGTTAGTGATAATACATGATTCTTGAATGTACCTACAACTGGAAGATGATATGATGGCACAAAGTATCCTTTGGTACTTCATGGATGAAAGATTTAGGAGTCAGGAGTGGTACTGGGAGTTTTTCTTTCCTTGTCCAATTTTTCATTTGACCTGCTTGTGCTGAAAGCTGGCCTGTCCGTGGAGGGATTTGCCTTCAGATGAAAACTGCAGTGCAGGTTGTTTGGAGATTCCCTGTCCCAGTTCCTTAGGTTAGGTGGCCCTCTGTGTCAATCCTGCTCTTTCCTACATTACTTTTTGAGAGAAACCTGTATGTGGGAAAGAAAAAGGGAAGACTTCCTCTTAAGGTGAACCCAATGGTGGAACAAGCACAGGTGACTCAGTACAAAAGAAAAGAGATTACAAAGCAAACTCAGAGTTGGTCTTAGGAGTGCTGAAGTGCAGGAACTGAGATACAAAACCAGGTTAGTATTAAGTGATAGTGATGTATGAACTGAGATTGCAAGCTTTCACACCAGCTAGCCCATGTTCTCCTTACTCAATTTGTGTGATAGTGTACAACAATATGTTTTCCAGTTGTGTCCAAGAGCAGAGAAATTAACACATTCATTTTTTCCCAGCAGAAAAATATTTGAAATTAGTTTCACTCAAAGGACATTGAAGAATTTTCCCATAAATTGAGAGAAATAATAAATATAAACAAGGTTATTGTAAAAAACAACAAAAAAGCTCCCCCCCAATTTTTATTTTATATTCACTTTTCTCTTTATATTTATATCCTCTGTTTTTGTTTCAGTCACTCTCAGTAAATCCTTTGAGTATATGTAAGCCCCAAAATTCCTTTCAGCATCCCACACATTGTCTGTAATATTGGGAAGGAAAGAAATTAATCCCTGTATGTTTTAAACTGCTTGCAAGTCTTTCTTTTTTCATTGCCTAAAGTAATAGTCTCCAAAAATACACCCAAAGGGTAGATGCATTGTTCCTTTGAAGTCGGTGGCAGTTTACTCCAGCTGAGGTCTATGCCAAGAGTACATTTTAAACATACCTGGTCCATTTGCATCCACTTCAAAATTCATTTATACTGCTATGGCAGGAGCAGTTTGGGAATGAGAATTTGGTTTGCTGTTAGGCATAGAATATCCTCTGTGTCATGATTGATTTTGGCTAAATTAAGGTCATGCCTCAAACAAACTTTCCCCCGGCTCTTGGTTGTATGGGTCTAGCCTGTGGCTGCAGAATGGGTGAGGTAGTTTCCAGCTGGATCCATGAACCAGTCTAGGGTCTGTGGGTTTTTGAGGTGTTTTTTTTTCTTATGTTGCTGGGTGATTTGGGTTTGGGGTTTTCTTCCCAAAATTAGTTTTCAGATGGTCAGTAAGCTCCTGTAGATTTGAAAATTGCTAGGTGCAGTCCAAAGATGGATTTAGAAGGAAGGAACCTTCCAGTAGCAGAATGTGATCACAGTTTGGCTTAAGTGAATCCTGTAAGATACTTGTTTCAGAATAATTGTCTTAATGATATATTCTTCACCAAAAATAAGCAGTCTACTCAAATAGTGAATTTTATCTGTCTGGGCCTGAAAGCAATTGGAATAATTTTGCAAGCAAAATAAATCCTATTTTTCCTTTCAGGATAAGGTAATATTTCAGTATAGTGTTGATGATACAAGGGAGGTATCCTATTTTGTGTGTGTTTGTAACTAGGAAAAGAGTTCTATGGAGATTGCTCAGACCACTGTGGTTTGGCTATTGAACTGAACTAAATTCTTTAATTATTTCAGGGGCAGGACAAGTGGGAAAGCAAGGCACACTCATGCCCAGAAAGCCCACCAGCAGCAAATACGAATTTTAACATGAGAGTGCAGAGAGTTTTTGTAGTTGCTTTCAATTGTTGTCAGTTCTTCCCTCATTTGCCTATGTTCTATTGCACTCTTATTGCATTGTGCTTTAAATTGCTGTAAACTCATTGTGGCAGGAAATATGTCTTCCTGTGTTTGTACAGAATTATGCACAATGCCTGCCTTTTTGTCCTTTATTTAATGAACTGTAAGGAGAATGCATGTGGGCAAGTTGGAATCTTAAATAATTACATTTACTAAATAAACACAACATAAGACATCTAGTAATTGATACATGCTGCTGCTTTGCTTATTTCAAATGTGGCAATTACAATAGAGGTTTCACAATCAGCTTAAAGGAATTTTATTTCTCTAATATCTGTTGCAGTCTTAGTGTACTTAGTGTGCTGAAAAATCCTTGTTTGTTGACTGTAAAATTGCAGCATTCTTGGTGTTTTTTTCCCCCTTGTAAACCCGGTTTGTTGGCTGGTTATAGACACCTGGAAATAAATGCAGAGATGTTACAATGTTTGACTGCGAGAAGACATGAACACATTTTAGTTCAGATCAGTGACATTCACTTGAGTTGATACAAGCTTTCCATTCCACACCTAATCGCTGAAGTGCCGAGGCTGCGCAGAGTGTGTGCTCGGGCATTCCTGCATGTGCACATGATCGCAGGAGCTGGATAGAGAGCCCGTGTGAAGAACCAGTTGTTCGAGTGGTTATAGCTGTGGGAACAATAAATGATTGTGCGCGTAAACAAACGGCACAAATGTTCACGTGGAGAGCTGGCCTTTTAACTGCTTGCAGTGTTACTGCCCTGACAGTCAGATGGGCAAGAGCACTCCAGTATTACCTTGCTGAAGTCCAACTCCATGTACTTGAATCCAGGAGTGTGAGACCTGTTATCTTATAAATGCTGTAACGATCTCTAATCTAGAGATATCTTTTGTTTATTTATTGTACTACTTGCCTTTTCGCTTCTGTTTGCATTCAGAAGTACCTTGGCCTTTGTAATGCTGGTGAGTTAGGTGCTAACCTTGTGCCGGAACTTGAATTTTCAGCCAGGTATTCTCATTAGTTTACTGAGAGCTGGCCAGATTGTATTTATCATATGTCTGGGGAAAAAGCCCCAACCAAACCTTTCTCCATAGAAAAGTGCTGCCACTGTTTAGCGTAGTTGTTAAGCTGTGGCCAGGCTTGAGTTGATACAAACTTGTATTTTGTCAAAAAATACATCTGACCTGCAGAATGGGGAAGGTTGTTGTGAACTCCCACAGCAGTACCTTATGAGCTGTCTCTAGAACTGAAAGCTTGACAGTTTTCCTCAAGTGATGGTATGTGTAAGCTTGTCTTCTAGTCTGAACTTGGTGCTATTCCATTGTTATGGTCTGGTCTGAGGAGCTGAGGTATTATTTCCACACTGTTTTGTGTCTTGAAGGTGGATCTTGCCCAATAAGGGCATAAAATCAAAATTTGTTACTCAATGGGGAAATACATGCCTTATGTATAGCATAAGGCCATAGTTAAACAGGAGTGGTTTGATCTTTTTTAGTGAAAGGTTTTAATCCTTATTGCGAGTGGTTTGAAGGAAAATGTGTCTGGAACTAGTAGAAGATTTGAATTCATGTGAGTTTTAAATCTATTAGGAAACTTGCTTGCAACTGCCTCTGCTGTGGGAAAGACATATTTTTAGGCAGTATATGTACTCACCTTATTTTCATGTGTCTCAGTGTAGATGATGTAGAGCTCCTGAATCAATTGTTTTGCATTTTTCCTTGAACCAATTAATTTGATTTATACACTAAAGGCATGCTGTAGGTTGTCATCTTGTTGCAGTCTTAGGCTTTCAGAGCTTATCTGGGTGTGGTCTAGTATGAATTTCTCAGCTGGTATCTGACAATCTGGTTTGTGGAATCAGTTTTGCAAGAATGAAGTTGTAGCAATCTGCGCCCCAGTGCTACAGAGCTCTGTGCTGCTCAGCCTCTCAGTGTTCTCAGCCTCAGATAAATGGTGCTTGCCCTGCACAGGCAGGAGAGCTGAGGCACTCAGGTCCCCAAAAAATTCCATGCCAGAATCTCAGTGTCAGTGTAGTAGCCAGTAAAGTAGGATTCTGCATGACAGAATCCAAATTTTTCGTCTCAAGAAAAACTGACTTTAATAATGTTCAGTAAACATTGTGCTTACAGAAATGAGGCCATTCTGCAGATCAGATGTGCAAGGAAGATCTCTGTGACTCTGAGAAGTGCATCTGAGGACTTAAAAACCATATTCTTATTTCTTAACATACATTGCAGCCACAGCAGTTTAATTTTTTGCAGCTAGTTGTGGTTTTACTGATGAATAAGCCAACTGCATTGCCTTGAATACATTTTTCAAATATTTCTCTGAAGGTTAAAAAAAAAAAAGTTGAAATAAAACATCTAGACGTTTTGCCCACAGCATGTTCTAGTGCAGTGATCTAACTGAATTTAGATTTATGTATCTTTTTAAGAAGCAAAAATGGGAAAAGAGTTGAATGTTGAAATTGTAACTCCAAGAAGTAATTTGGGGAGAAGGAAAAGGTAAGGTTCTTGTGTACCTGAAAATGTAATTGAAGTTTCTCCTACTGTAATGGTGTATTGCTCTGTTCACCCTTTGTACAAGATGAGTTGTTTCAAGCTGGACATTGCTCTTAGCCATGATTCCATCTGAAAGAGGCAAAAGCAGTAATTTATCTGAGCCACAGATGTCAACCAGGAAGCACCTTAACCTAATGGCTTTCTGGCTCCTCTGCTGGAAAGTGAGCT
The DNA here is from genome assembly GCA_013397295.1 of Polioptila caerulea. Lineage (NCBI taxonomy): Eukaryota > Metazoa > Chordata > Aves > Passeriformes > Certhiidae > Polioptila > Polioptila caerulea. Next base: position 1,751,066 of record VYXF01008533.1, read on the forward strand.
GTTGGTCTTTCTGGAAGAATTTTATCTGAAGTGTTTTAGAATGAGATTCGGAATAGAAGCTCTGAAATCAATATTAAGACACTTTCAAACCACAACTGTTATAATTTGATTTGATACTTCTTTTAAACTGCCTCAGAAATGGAAAAGGATTTTGCAATTACGGAATGACGAGACAAATAAATTGGTCTCTTGCCATAACTTTTACCAGAAATGGCTCTTTATGTTACTGGGACCTACAGACTTTTACAGTGCATTTGCTGTAAATACAAGAACATTCAGTTCAGAGAAAAGTGAGAGCACATTGATTTAGTTCGTGCTGCTAAGCACTTGATTCTTGTGTATCATTAATAAATTATATGTAGCTTCTGTAGGATGGTGAATTCAGTTGCATTCTAGCTTGTGTTCTCTTTTTGTAAAATGAAGTTTAAAATGGTCACATCATAAGTAACTGGCCAAATATTTGGGCAAAATACAGCACTTTTTGTGTTGGACTTGAAGTAAAATGCATTAGGGATCCTCTCCCTTTTTTTGGGTTGGGATGGGTTGGGTTTTTTCTTTGACAGTGCCTCAGAACATGGTATTCTTGATATATATCACAGATCATTTTGCATTTTCCAAACAGCTTTGTGATATGAATTTGGGATCAGTTTATCATTCTTGATCAGAACTGATTGTATGGTGTCATGCACCATTGAGTCTTTCTGGGCAGTTTCTAACAGAAGAAATTTGACTTCTGTGGACCTTGCAGCTTAGTGTATTTTTCAGTTACATAGCTAAACCTGTTGCTTCTGTCCATTGTTTTTCATGATCACATCATCTATACCTAGGCCTTGTTATTCAATGTGTGTGTATAGGCTCTCTGTGCTAATATTCCTTATTTTCTGTGTGTTCAGTTCTCTTAGAAGGGCTCTATGCTTTGTGTGATTTGATTTTCTTCAAGCATATATTCAACTTCTTTTTAATATCAAAAATATTTTGTTAAAATAGTCACAGTTTGTTTTAAGGATACTGGTAATTACAGCCTCATTATTAGTTCTGGTACTGGTTGAAATATGGGATAGGAAGTAGATTCCATATTTTGTGTTCTAAAATTTTATGGAAGATAAATGACCTGCAAAGTGATTATTAGAAAATGAAGTGCAGAAGAAATTTGGATTTTTTTAGAGGGTAGATGTCAGTTCAAAGAATGTCCACGAGCCAACATTTATTTTATTCCTTTTTTTTACCTTTCTAGGGATACTAGAGTTGAGAATGCTTTGTTGCAGCAGCACAGTAAGATGTCAATATTCCTGTTAGCAAGGATTGTGTAAATTTGGTACGAACCAAGGTACACTAAGCTGGGACTGGTCTTGCTGCATTGGTGGAATGGTTCAAGAAGCTGTATGTTTCAGTAAAGAGGGGCTTTAAAACATACATATTTTGTTGTTCTGAAGGTGTTAGTTCCTTTCACCCTAACGATTTAATTCTGAAAGAGTTTGGTACCCTTTGCTGCTTAGTTTCTATTCAGGTTACATTGGGTAACTCCCTTCCTTTTTCTCCCATTGTGGTTAGCAGTACGTGCTGCTTTGGTAGGGTGAGAAAGCTTCTGTGCAAATTTGCTGCTGCTCTGTCACGTGGAAATGCATCTCATCATATCACTCAGTAAAATCTTTCAAAATCTTTTGCAGCATTAAATTACTCTTCCACAGAAATGTTTTAGATCTGAAAGTGTGTATATGTTCCTGTCTATCTCTGCTTTATTGATGAGTATGCATATCTTCTGTACATGAAATTGGCCAAGGTAGTGTGCTAAAAGTTCCATGTAACATAGAAAATGTAGCACAGATAAATTTTTTTAGAAAATGTAGCACAGATAAATTTTTTTAGAAACTGAGAAAAATACTGTGATAGTTTTTTAAAGTCAGTACCAATTCAACAGTAGTGCTGTGAAATCTGAAGCATTGGAAATATCTAAATTTTACAGCAGCTAAGTTCTTCCTGGTATCCTTGTATGGTCTCGAGTAAATGCAGTGTATTTGAGCTATGCCCTCTTGTTTATTAGCGGGGTCTACTCTTGCTACTATTACTGCCCTTGAAGAGAGAATATATATGTACAACTTTGTTACCCAAAAATGTGTTTGAGAACTTTGCCCTTGGTATTTTGTTACTCAACTTTATTTTCTTCCATTCTTTATCATAGTTGAGAGACGATTCTCAACATCTTTTTGTTCCATCTTTCATGTTCCGGTTTTGTGTGTGATTTTCAAAATACCTAGGTGCTTGTCTTTTCTCTGCAGACGTATTCTACATATACAGCCAAAATGTGAAATGTTTGTCCTGGAAAACACTTTACATGAAACACCAAAGAGATGCATAAAAGTTCTTCTCTATCACATTTGTTACTGGTTTGGACATCCTTGCAGATGGATTTCTTTCTAGGCATGAAAAGTAGTCTGACACGTCTGTGCAGAACTGACCTAATTTTATGCTGTTAATGTTATGTTCAATTTTACTCTGACACAGTATTGTGCTTTACATTATTCATATTTTCCTCTAGGCAAACGGAGTGGGCGTAGCAAAAAATGGAAAGAGATGCTGAAGTTGCCCCCTGTCAGTCACTGTGAGGGTATTCGGTGCTCCATCGGTGAGTGTCCCATAGAATGAAGCCTCTCCTTTGGGAGAGGAGGGGAAGAGTTTGGTGCTGTTAATGGAAAGCATTCTGTCTTGCCTCTAAATGCTAAATGGCAAAAAGAAAAAAGAAGCTGTTGAACTTCTAATATGATGGAGAACTTCTGAGAAAATAAAATTTATGAGACGATAAAAACTGTATCACAGCTCCTTGTTTGTTAAAGGAAACTGTTCCTAAAGAATAGATTTGCAAAACCTTGAACTAGAAAAAGGAGTTATGTTATAAATTGATGGTAATGTATTTTACCTTTTTGCTTTATGTCTTGTAGTAATTTTTTAAACTTTCTTATTATCTTGTATTCCCTCTTTCCAAACAATCTTGTTTGCTTTGGTATTGCTGTTTCACAGCATGGTTGCTTTCTGCACCCTGGCCTAAATTAAACTCAAACCTATAATTCAGTGTGTTTTCAGTAAATGGGATAGTCAATAGAACACAAATGTGACTGAGGAGTGTTTCACTATTCTTTGGGATCGTTACATATTTATGGCATCTTTGATAAATATGTTAATGTAAAGTCTTCATGTTTTAGTGATGTTTTTCTGACCTCAAATGACTATCCTACTACAAAAATAAATAAAGATATTTATATATTTTTTTTTCCTCAGAAAGAGACTATAACCAGCTTTGTGACAAACAGCCAATAGGAAGACTTCTCTTCAGACAGTTCTGTGATTCCAGACCAGATTTGAAAAGATGCATTGAATTTCTGGATGCAGTGGTAAGCAGTGAGAAATGGATGATGGCTATCAGCAGGCAGTTGCTGATATATTCTTGTATGTAAATATTTGGGTTTTGTGCTGGTTTTGCTGGGAATTTTCTTTATTGTATCTCATTTTGTGCTGTATTTTGGATTTTAGACCAAGATAATGTTGATAACAAGGGTCTTTTAGTTCTTGCTGAACAGTGATTACACAGTGTCAAAGCCTTTGTGTTCTTCATGCATCCTAAAAGTGAGGAGGCCAGTGGTGCACAAGAAGTTGAGAGTGGATGCAGCCAGGACAGCTGACCCCAAGGGATATCCCATACTGTATGGTGCTGTGCTCAGCAATAAAAGCTGGGGGAAAAAATAGGAAGGGGGAAGTTACAATTTGCCAGTTAGCTGTTATAAATGAGAATGAAGCCCTGCTTTCCTGGAAATAGCCAAGTATTCCCTACCAACAGGAAGAAATTAATGAATTTCTTACTTTGCTTTGCTTGTACTCGCAGCCTTGCTTTATCAAACTGTCTTTATGTCAAGCTGTAAGATTTCTCACTTCTGACCTTCTGGTTATTAGTGGGGGTGAGTGAGCGCCTGTGTGGGGTTTAGCTGCCTGCTTGGTTTAAGACACAGCTATTTTATTTTATTTCCTCTGTACACCTCTCTTTCCTAGTGCTGTGTACTTGAAAAGATAGCATGATCTACTCTTTGCAGACTGTAAAGCTGTAACTTCTGATGGATGTCAAGAAACTGTCTGTTACTTAAAGGGAAATGTTGAGTGTTACTATAAAGTCTCTGCCATCTTGGTATGGTCAGAACTACAGAAATGGACGTGATGATAAAGAGAGAAGCAATTTTAGGAAGACATGCTGCTTGGCTTCTAGAGCCTGGAAGGATTTCTGTATTATGAATATTACTTGCTATACTCAGGCTTCAAAATGCTATAAACATAGACTTAAAAATGTTGCAACTTGCATGGAAGCCCTAGGCTACACAGCATGTGCTAATTAAAAACAAGACAATGGAGATGGAAAGTCAGAGAACCATCTATGGAAGGAGGAAAAACAATTTTTTTGAGACTTAGGGAAAAGGACTTGATGTATTTACATCTTGATATCTAATGCTGAAGAACAAGGGGAGGAAGGAAGTGTGCCCACAGCTATATTTTGAAAAAAATCCTCAGCCCAAAACCCTCTTGGGGAGAGCAAAAGTAATGAGAAGATTAGGCAGGCACAAAACAGCCCTTAAGAGGAGGGAATAATAGCTCAGAGCTTTTGATTCTTTGTCCCTCACAGTTAATCCAAGAGCAGTAAGATACAGTCTCAAACTGAGATTGCTGCTGAAAGAGCAGATTTTCTCATTCCAGCCATTTTTGTTCTTACATGCAGAGAACAAATGACCAAAGAAGACCGAAGTAGGGTAGTGCTGCTGCTTGCATGCATCCCAAACTACAATACTGGAATGCAAGATGGCTCTGGAAGAGGCAGTGTAAGGAATGTACATGGGATTATTGCTGTGCCTCCCATTTCACTGTATCTTCCTTCCCCTGTGGGAGTAAAAACTGAGGCACTAGATCAGGTAGAAAGGAATTTGAGTGTCAAATAAGTGGAATTGTTTATATTTGTTAATGAATCTGTGTGCAATTGGGCTTACTCCCCAGGTGTGTTTCACTTTTGTGACTCCAGGGAGCTGTTTGAGCACCAAATTCCAGAGACTAGATTGGCAGCTGGAGACTGAATGGATTGAATGGAAATCCAGAACAGTGGAGCTTTCATTCCTGAAGTGAATATAAACTTAATGAGTGCCATGTACCCTTAATGGTTACAACTTCTGTACATGTTTTAATACTTACATAGGGAGTAGGAGAATCTTTGACAGCACAAAAGAGAATGAATCTTAGGCATGACTGTAAGGCAGGTGTGTCCTTGCTCTAGAGATGTAATTTTCAGGTAAAACTGTCCCTAAGAAATAACCATTTTTCACTAACTGAAAAATTTGAATTGTTTTGCAATATGCAACCTGAAATGTTGTGTGGATTGCAACACTTCTGTGAATTAACACAGACTGGCATAGCTGAGATATTCTGATGTAAGGAATGGTTTCCCAATTTATTTTTTTTATTTTATTTGTTGTTTAACTTCCGCTTGAAAAATCAGGATGAAGAATTATTCTTGGGAATCACTGAAACAAGATAACCTTTATTTGGTGACTCTCATGATCTGAAACTAGCATCCTGTCTTGATGAGGGATGTGAGATAAAATACCTACTATTTCTGGTTCCTGATGGTTCCTGAGTTATCCTGATTCCCTTTTGTGGACTTCAGCAACGGACTTCAGCAAGCTTGTTCTTTTGGGTGTTGAGGGGTTTTTTTTGTTGATATTCTTTGTAAGGCAATACAGGAAGCAAGAGCTGAGGCTATGTGCTTTTTACCTTGGCTTTTGCCAAGTTTAGCTTCTTAAAATGTTAAAGAAATTTCAGACTTACTATTTTGGAAAAAAGACAATTCCCAAAATGAAATGTCATAGCCTTAAAAACCTTGCATCTTAGTGATGGAGTTTTCTGACTCTTTTACATGAAGCAATGTGATTTCAGCGGTGTGATTATTTCAGGAGACCAAAATCAAGGTAGTACAAATACTATGTTGTCTGCCTGTACTGAATACTGAGTCTGGTAAGCTCCTGTTCTTGGGAAGGCATGACCTAAAAGTCTGGAGTCAGCTTGGCTTTACAGAAAGAAGAGTTGTGAAATAATTGAATGTAAGTGACAGAAGTTGAAGTGAGGAATTAGAGTTATCCAATCTAGTGAATCATTTCACTAGCTAGGGACAAGGTTACTCACATATGAATGGGTGGCAGCTCCAACTTCCTTTTGAATTACACTATCCACTTAAAACAGATCACCTCACTATTTGTATTAAATTATGTTAAAGGTGCTCAGTACACTGCTGAACTTTAGGTTGATAAACTTTTCTGGCTTGCTCAGGTTGATTAGCAGTTGCAGAAGAATTCCTTACCATTAGACTTTTTGTTGTGGAATTGAACAGCTTGCAAATAATGGCTTGCATTTGGATTGATGGATTTGAGTAGTGTGCTGAAGTGAGTGACACCATAATGTCTCAGTAGAAAAATATGTCAATGGCTTAGTAGTGAGTCAGTGTGGATTAGTTGTCATTAATGGCAGAACTGGAAATCAGGGATTCTGATATTTCCAGTATTTTGTGTGTGTGTGTTTGATTCTTGAACTGCCATTTTTTAGTGTTCTTGTTTTCTTTATAAAGGTAAATAACTTCTGATTAGATCAATTATTTGTAATTTCCAATGAGGTTTCTAATGATTGTTGTCCCAGTATGCCCAATTGTTGTTTTGTTTGAAACAGTCCTCTGTTCTGGAAGTCTGCCATGTATTCTTTGTTCCTAGGTGCATGCATTTACATCCTGAAATATGAAATAAGTTTTGATTGAGTTGGCCCAGCTAACAAACCTGATATGTGTTGCTGTTTGAGATTGCTCTTTTCTAATTCATCTTTCCCCAGATTTTGTGTTGTCTTTAAATGTTGTAATTTCTGATGTCTGTTTCTAGATTATTCCATAAAATTATTAATAGTAAGTCATTCTCAGGGATTTTCAGTAGTGGTATGTGTGTGGTGATTTGTTGGCCCTGGGTTTTTTCCATAAGTAGCTACTTCTGGAACTCCATTCAGCTGCTAGTTGTTTATCTGCAAAACACACTGTTTTTGCACAATTCTCTTTTTCTACATCTCAGTACCAGATATTACTAAGTCAAAAACCTCCAAAATTTGTATCTACTCAGTTTTATTTTTTCAAAGAATGATGTAGGGTTTGGTTTAGATCTCATTTATAAGCTTGTAGAAACTAGTTTTATCCTGGTTTTACCCAAAACTGTAGAAAAGAATAATACATGAAGAAAAAAAAGTACAGTGAAGAAAAATGACTATTATACTCTTAATTATTTTCCATCTGGGTCATTCTATCCTGCAATACTACATGAATGCTATTTCATTGAATTGATCTAGTTAAACCTCTAGGATGCAGTGTCTGTAATTGCATTGAGACTAATTGTTAGGTTTTGTATGTTTTCCAAAGATTAAATTCCATATGCTTTGTTTTTTTGCCTTAGGACTTCTCTTCATACTTGTTTCACTGTATACTCTCTGTTCCTTTTATATAAGGAGTATTGTGTTATTCATGATAAAATTTACCTATCATCATGTAAAAGATGCCAAGTGGCTCTGAATATAATATAATTTTCAATTCCATTCCCCTAGGCAGAATATGAGGTATCTTCAGACGAAAAGCGCATAGACTGCGGCCTCAAAGTTTTAGAGACATACTTCACTAATGGGGTAAATATATTGCAAATGATCTTCTCAAGTGCTCTGTAAGTGTCAGAGACATCTAAATGGTTGCATTATTGTTGTAAATTGACTTCAAACTTCATTGATCTCATTTTTGTCTTTTTGATAGGTGTGTTGCCTTCTAAAATTCTGCTCTATCAACTTGAGCAGAAAACTTGACTGACCTCTGCTTTTATAACTACTACAATTACAATTTATTCTCCATTTAACACCTAAAGAAAAAAAAAAACAAATGAGCTCAGAGTATTGTAGTCTGAAGTCTTTTAGACTCCTCTGTGGCCTTGGTTAGTTTTGCTGTAACTTTTCAAAATTGCTGCAGGTTTTCACGAAGTGAACTGCTGTGTTCTTCTGAAGCAGTTACTGTTTCTGTATTCTGTTACTTTCAGTTTTCCACAGTAATCATGAATAACTGAGTTTTTGCATTCATCAAGAGTGTTTTTTGGTAACCAGTGGAAGCTTTCCTGTGGGTATATAATGAGATGTTTGCTTTTTATGGATCGATGCTCCTTCTGCTTCTCTTGCTTTGATCATCATATACAAAAGGTCTTGAAGACGCCTTAAAAGCAGATAGAATCTAAATTTGCCATAGCTTTTGGGAGTTTCTTTCGGACTACCATAAGTAATTTTTTTTTTCAAAAAAAAACAGATTTCTTTGGTCTGCTTTGAAATAGTTTCCCAGCCTGTGTTTCTGTTTCTTTCTCCTTCCCATTCTGCCTAGCCAAAGAGGTGACTTGCTTTTTTGGTGGTAGACTTATGGAAAGTAAAAGAAATTTGACTTACTGCCAAGTTTGTTCCCCCAGATACTGAAATTGTAAATCACTGAAATAGCTTTCAATGCATTGTTCTGTAACAGGAAATAAAGAAAAATTTCACTCAAAATATGACTTTCTTGATTTTCTCTTTAGTCCAACTGTTCCTTTCTTTTTCTCATATTAAAAATTTTGATTATAGTGTTTCTATTAATTTACATGCTTTCATTGTTGTTTTTGTTTCTTTTTTATTATGTTAAGTCTGCAGCACACTTGCCAGAAATACCTCAGGAAACAGTAAATGAATGTAAAGCAAGACTGGAAAAGAACCCTTCTAAGGATCTTTTCATGGACTGTACTAGGTAAGTTAAAAATGCCTAGTGCTAAATTTTAGAATTATAAGAGAAATGTGTGTTTCTAAGGAAAGTGAAAGATGAAATTGTTGTACCCAGAAGTACCGAGTCCCTGAAATGAGTAAAGTAAGAAACCCGTAACAGATTTATCAAAGGACTAGGTTTCCTTCAGATGTGATTTAGATGTTTGACTTGTGCAGAGCTTTTTCTTTAATGCTGCTTTTGCATAAAATCTGTTCTTGGCCACCAAGAATTCTGTAAGATATATGGTATTTCTCTTTATTGTATTCTTACTTTTGGAGTGACTCTCTTCCATGAAGAAGATACTCAGAAAAATATGAAGTTAAACGTTGAAGCTTGAAAGGTTTCTCAACAATGTTAGACATTTAAGATTCTTGAAAACAGGTTTAACTGAGGCCAATACTAATGTGCCATTAAGATGGCTGATTAGAGGATCACTTGTGATAGTTAACATAAAACAATACAACTTGGTTTTGTTCTGCAGTCATGAAGTGATATTTCACACAGTAGTGGCAGGGAAGGCTTTTCTTGAAGGGATGGTACATGTTTATGAGTGTTACATGTCTTTCTAGAGCCTTTATGTTTCTAATATTTCTGGTTCTTCAAGGCATGCTTGATCATGTCTGAAGGATGACTACAGGTTTTGTCACTGCTTGGGTCATCTCCCCGGCAACAGAAATAAGCATGCTTTGTAACAAGCTGAGATTATAAGATTGAAAGGGCTGTGTGAGAACACCTCGTAAAACACGTCTCAAATGTAGTGTCTCATGTAGGTCATTCCCTTTCTCCTGTCCAATAAATACCTGACTACAGTTGGAATGACTTGTTTCCCTCCCCACCTCCATCTTGGTGTTTCTTTTAAGGGAATGTTAAGGTACTTGGTGTTCAAGGTTTAGATATGGCATTTAGTATTTCAATTTCAAATCCTAGGAAAAAAAAATATTTACCAGTCTCCAAAGAATGCATGAAACCTTGTAGATACTTTCAGAAGTCATATTTGCAGGCTCATACATACATAAAACAGCTGCTGAGATGGTTAAAGACAATAAAAACACAGAGGTCAAAGCATCTGGTTCCTGTAAGTAGCAGTAGTTTGGCCTTCACAAGTGTTTTGACAGGAACAGTTTTCTACAACAGGCACTCACTTTGTGAGACATTTAGCTTAAAACCATTGTAGAGCACCCTGGCCATGTTTTTCTGACTACACCTTCACTGATATGTTTGAATATATGTCTGTAGATTGATAGCACTGCCTACTTCAACAGCCTTTTTCAGAATAAGATGGGTTTTATTTTGCTGTTTATTTTCCTACTAGAATTGTCCATGAATACCTAAGCAAAAGACCTTTTGAAGCTTACCAGGAAAGTGTGTATTTTTCCCGTTTCTTACAGTGGAAATGGCTGGAAAAGTAAGTTTATTTCTAATGTTTGCATTATAATTTAGCTTTGCTTTGTGGCAAATTGTGCTTTTATGCTGGAAATGCTGTAGAGCTGAATTAGACTGCCTCTCTAAGAAATTATGATCTGAAAGACAAGATGTAATGGGTGATGTTGATGGACAGCAATGGAACTGTCTGTCTGTAGCCTCTAAGTGGTAAATCTCAAGTCTTTAAGTGGTATTGGGTCAATGCAAACTCAGAAATGTTTGGCTGTCGTGTGCAGTGGAATACCAATCTTTCCTGGGAATACTATCATTCTTTAGTTTCAAAGTTTCAAACTTGGTCTAAAGTGTACTTAAACAGATTAATCTCTTACTATAACCCACTGGGTGATTGGATAACTACTAGGTTTTTTAGGGTGGTACAGATAAAGATCTAGCAATTACAAGATAGTAAGATTTGCATATATATATATATATCAGAATCTAGTTTGGACTTTCAAATCAATACTAGATGAATGTTCAGACACTTTTAGAAGGCTGAAATTGTTACAAATTGATTCAAATTCAGCCCTCTGGGTATCTTGATCACATATTCAAACATTATAGTGCTTGAGCAGTGATTTTTTTGTAAATTCCAAGTATCCAATGTCTTTACTGAATTGGCAGCAAAAACCAGTAAGAAAACTAGGAAAGTTACTCAAATTTTCTACTAAATGAACCTCCACTTTTGAGAACAAAGCTGCAGTAACAGTGAATACTCATTTAAAGCAAAATACAGGAAAACCCACTACCTTGTAATAGCCCTGCTCTGACACTTAGGAGAGTTTTAGCATAGAGTGGTCAATAGCTCTACTGCCTCCAGTTATCTGTTCCTCCCCCTCTCATCAATACCTCAACAATTTGGCTCTTGAACTGCTCTTGCATACTGCAACTCTTTCTTTTGTGGGAAAAAAAAAAAAAAGTGAAATCAGAGATGGTTTCCCTTTTAAATGCCACATTGTAAGCATGATCCCGTTGAAATGCAGTCTGCATGTCAGCATGTCCATCAAGGGAGGCAGCAGGAGGTGACAAATGGCCTGTGATGGGAACACCTGAGGCTCTGACTGAGGGCAGCTAAGGGCCGAGCTGGCCAGCTTGGCTCCTATTGGCAGTGCCTGCTGGCCACATGAGGGAGCCCACGTTTCTTAGCAGAGCTCCCCGATCAGTTGAAATTCACCTTATTATAGTACTTCAGCATGAGGTTAATGCAACATTTGTTCAGAAATACGTCTGAACAGAAAGGAGACAATGAAGACAGACCTCGGGGTGGGGAGGGTTACTAACATTTGTAATTCCTGTTGCAGTAATTGTTTCTTTCTGTTAATCAGGCAGCCAGTAACCAAACACACGTTTAGGCATTACCGAGTACTAGGCAAAGGAGGATTTGGGGAGGTGAGTACAGAAGGATCTTTCTGCAAGGCAGTTCTTAAGGAATTAAAAAAAAAAGGAGAGTCTGTTTAACTCTTGTCTCTACCAATCTACATTTGACACATCACCTGGCAAGCTGTTGTCAATACAAACTGTTTTAATGTGTTAGTTTAAGCATTGTAGGTCATGCACAAAGCTACAGAAAACTTGTACTGACTGACAACAGTTGCTTCTCTCTAGAAATTTCATTTGGAAATAAGAATTTAATTGCAATTTTCTGATTTTGTACAATATTCATGAACCTAATTAAAAATCTATGGATTTTAATAATTCAGTTTATAATTCATTGAACTGCCCCCTGTTCATATTTTAACCAAAGCTCTATATGGAAGGAAAAGGTGTGCTACTAAATTCCATTATGTTTTTCCTATTTGATTGTGATGTGAATATATGTCCTTAACACATACCAGGACACTTAACACTGCTACTATAGTCACTCGTTTCATGAACACAGGATCCACAGTTTTACTGAACTATTCAACCAGCCCAAAGAAATGTGTTTGCCTCTGTATAATCACTTTTTCTACTTCTGTTACAGTTTTTGTGAACCTTGAAAGTTGTTTCATGAGAGAAGGCTCTGTATTGATGCTTACAGACCATAATTTTCTGAGACCATTAAAGAGTTTGAAAAGAAAATTAAATTTAATATTCTTTAAAATTAAAATTCTGAAAAATCTCAAGCATCTCTGACATACCATCCTTCTTTTTGTAGGTGTGTGCCTGTCAAGTACGAGCAACAGGAAAAATGTATGCTTGCAAAAAGCTAGAGAAAAAGAGAATAAAGAAGAGGAAAGGGGAATCAATGGCTCTAAATGAAAAAAGAATTCTAGAAAAAGTGAATAGTAGGTTTGTAGTAAGTATCTACTTCCAATCTATTTTGAGAAATTTATTTCATTTTGTTTACTTCTATTCAGTCTTCTATTCAGGAGCTTGTGGACACAAAACTCTTTTTAAAATTGATTCAGGGAGTGCATGACTGTAGAGAGAACTGATTGATAAAATAATAAATACATTTTGTGTGTGATTTGGAATAGTTCTGTGCACAGGGATTTTTTTGGTCCACCTGCTTCGTTTTTCACAGCCAGAACATTAGGCTGTGTTTCAGCATGCTGATGCCACTGATTCTTTGTTTAATAGTTGAGTTTTTATATCCTGAGGTATTTTCATAGCATTCATTACTCTATTGCTGATATATTTTAAGATAAACATGACATTTTAATAGTGTATTGATTCAGGTTGTATTGCTTTGCCCTGAACCAAGGCTTAAAGAGGTATCTTGGATGTGAAACAATTAACTTTTTAATGGAACTTTCACATAATGGAAATCTTAGTTTTAATACCTAAAGCTAATGCTATAGTGTAAATTATGGTCTGTTAGTAGCTCTAATTACTAAGCAGTGAAAGAAGTTAAAATGTTCAAGGATACACCAAGTTAAACTTTCCCCAGGTAATGTTTACTTTTTAATTGAAATGTCATTTAAATCTTAATTTCAAGTATGTTTTGCTTTGGTTTGAAATCCATTTACTTATAAATTTTGTATTGCTGTTCAGGGGATTTTAAAGTACCTGTTCTAGAGGATAGTGAAAGTTATTTATAAATATATGAGTATAAAATATGTATGTATGTATTTTCTGATAAGTTTGATGTATTAAAAAAACAACAACCCACTATAGAATACTGCCAGCTACAAAAAAATGAAGAACCTCTTGGGCAGATACATTAATATTTTAAGCTATTGTAAATTATGTTTTTTCTCTAAATATGCTAATGTTATTTTTGCACAAGGCCTCTGGGCTTAAATTGATTGAAACTAAATTCAGAGAGTACCTGAATTTATCCATAAATTACTAAAGCAGGGAAACTTCTATTTTTGAGTAACAATTTTTTCAACATATGTAAACACTGTAAATCAATAATTAATCCAATTATTATAATAATTAATCCAATCAATTTGAATTTGTTATCACTTTATATAATTGAGCATGAGTTCTTTTCCTCTTGCTATCCAATGATAGTTTTTTATGCAACAGAGAAGATCTAGGTCTAGCATTTGCAGTAATAGTGGTTTTGAAGTGAGTGGATAACTTGTCACACCTCTGTCACAAGTACAGTCATAAACAGCTGGACACATCAGTTAAAACCTCCAAAAGGGAATCTATGCCTCGAGTAGCTGATTTCTACTTTTATTTGATTTTATTATTTAGTATTGTATTTATGCTTCTGAAGGAAGGATTTGAATCTATTACTGAATTAAAGCAATTATTTGCTTGTACTGCATTTAAAATACATTTATTGAGTAAAAAAAAACTCTACTGTTTTTTTTACCTAGCTTGTTTACCTAATGTAAGCTAAGTATATGTTTGAATTCCATTGCTCTTAGCACAAGTTAGATGATTTTGAAGATCCTGCCAGATGATCATCTGTGTAGCATAGCTTTTTCTATTGAAAATTAATTTGTAACTTAAACAGTTAAATGTTGTAGTATATTACATTGAGTTAAATGGAGAGGGTTTTTTAAAAAATTCACAAGTCTACTTTAAACCTTTAAATGCACTTAAAAACTTCTACGTAAAACCTGAAAAAAAAAAAAAAAGTAGTGTTTTGTCCTTGCCTATCAGCACCACATTTCAAGTACAGGGAGAAGAAAGACTGTAAGGAGTTATACTGAGTCTTTACTGTTGGCAAGTTTTAAATCAGGGGAATATGCTACTTGGGGGGGAGGCAGGAATAGGAATAGAGACTACACATTTAATTTAAAATTATATGAGTTCCTCTAGGGCAGTTTTGAGTCTCATAGTTCAGGAAGATGGTTTGGCAGTGCATAATTCCTGAGATACTAATAAAATAAGGAATATGCTCATGCTATCTGGACAAAGAGTGTTCCAGGTAACATGCAGCTGAGGGACATCAGTAACTGTATTTTCTGGGTGGAGCTGTGTGGTATCTAAACAGATCTGCCACTGAGCTTTTGTGTTGTGTGTGTGGTTTGTGTACACAGGCAAATTAGTCTGAATTCCTTTGTGTCTTCCAGTACCCTGCAAGAGTGATTTTTCCACTTGCATGTTTTGTTCTTTTTGCTTTGAAGAAGGATTTATAAGTTGATTGTATTGGGGAAAAGATCTGTGAGTTGTTTTGAGGTTTATGAATGAGTAATGGTTGTGTTCTCACCCTGCCTGTTTTTAGGTTAGTTTATCCTATACATATGAGACAAAAGATGCCCTGTGTTTAGTATTAACCATAATGAATGGAGGGGATCTGAAGTTTCACATATATAACATGGGAAATCCTGGCTTTGATGAAGAAAGGGCTATTTTCTATGCTGCAGAACTGTGCTGTGGTCTGGAGGATTTGCAAAGGGAGAGAATTGTTTACAGGTGAGTGTCATCTACACTTGTACTTTTCCACATCTCTTCAGCGTTGAACATATTAATTGTTTCTTACTAAAAAACATTTGTATCTTAATTTTGTAGGAAAAAGATTTTTAAAAATTGTTTAGTTGTCCTTTTCCTGGTGTATCCCTAGGAATGTATCTCTTATGTCTTCTTGCTGTTGATTTAGGCCTTGATGTTTGATATATTTTAAAATAGTATAAAGTTGATTCAAGATTTGTTTGTAAAATGAAATTAAACTATGATTTACAAAGCAAATTAATTTATAATTTTAATAAATAAGCTTTAGGAGTATGGGATTGTATTCCTGCCCATTCAAAAGTAGTTCACAGAGGGCTCTAGAAGTCCTTGGCTGCATTGCCTGTTACTCACAAGGGTAACAGGATAGTCATAGCCCATGTGAAAAGCTCCTTCTTCTGTTTTCATTTCAGATTCCTTGAATAAATTTATTATTGCCTTTGAATTAATGAAACTGTCAGAAGCTTTATGCATTGCAATTGAGATTGTATCATTTTACTGCTCTGTTTTGTCTCTGTACATACATCATTTAACCCCTGGTGTGCATTGATATTACAGAACAAGCAAAACAAACTTAGTGGCTTGTTTGAAGGCAAGAATGCTTTCTTTATACTTCTGCTGTGTAACACCAAGTACCATTTGTTTCAAAGAATTTTTTAAGTATAACTTCAATATAATGAGTCTTAGTCTTTTCCCTTCCCAGTGTAGAAGACCAACACACACACAGACACACAGAGTGGGAAGTGGCAGTACCAGAGTGAACCAGGCTTATGCTGGTGGTTGGATGTGGTTCCCTAGAGAATCAGGCCAATCTTGCAATAGTACCCAGTGTGTTTTGGCATGCATGTAGGAGGGAAGCAGGGGTGAGAGATTTCATCAGCTACAAGCAGGTCATTTCACATTGTCCAAATGAAAACAAAACTGATTGTTTAACATACAAAATAACAACAAAAATCCCCCAAACAAAACACAAGTCCCCAAAGCAGACTGCTGTCTTTAGGCCCAACCTGTTAGCTGTTTGTCTCCAAAATGACCTTCAAACACATATGTCAAATCCTAGTGTTCCTCAGTGTTTTTAACTCTGATCTCTCCTGGTTTCTCTGCTATTATAATCTTATATGCAATGTCCGTTTATTAACATTATGGAGATTTTTGAGATTTAAAAGCATGAGAAGCAGAGCATCTTTATGATTTTTGTATACAGGTAATCTCATAACATTATGAAACTTTACCATGAATATATATACTACAAAACATCAATTTACCAATATTTGGTACTTAGATTTCTTGGTGAACAGTTTTCTCTCATTTAGGATATCAACTCTAGAGTCATTCTCCCTACAATTTTTTTCTTTTATGTTATTCAGTCTCTTCTTGTCACAACTGTATATACATTTATATATACATATTATTTTTAATAAACTATTCCAATAACTGATTCTTTAGCCAACTACTGCATTTTGTGTGCCTTTTCCTGGCTTATATTAATGGTATAATAAATCCAAGGGACCATCTCAGTCCACATGCTTGCTGATGCATACCACAAATACGCATAAATATATAAAATAACATAATTTAAAAAAAATAACAATACACATTGTAACCAACTATAGTGCACTATTATAAATAATAATGTACATTATACATTTTATATAGATTTCATGCCTATATATATGTGTATGTATATCCTCAGGAGAATCTGCTAGGGGATAAAACCAAGAACAAATTCTGATTCAGCTTCAATGACTCCCCAAATTTTCCTTGAGCAGGGGAAAATTTAAACATTCCATTCAATATTTTTTTTCTTTGTTCTCAAAGTAAAAATGCACAAGGTCCAAAATTGCAATGCTAAATTTATTGCCTTTTTAGTATTTTCTGAGTCTTGCTATCATTTAATAGTTTGAAAATGTTGTTTGTGAAACTCAGATGTTTGTAGAAAAGTAATAGGAAACTTCAAGAAAGTTATTCCAAAGAATCCTAACTAGATGAAATGTCTAGGAAGCTTTTGAAGTTGCATGTTCAAGTTAAAGAAATTGAGTTTGAATGGATGATATTAAGCCTGTGTTTAGTCTTGGGATTATTCTTGATATTCTGAAGCCCTGGGGTGAACTACAGCAAGGGGTCACCATCAAACTGCAGCAGGCACTTGTGTTTTGCCACTGAGGAGTTGTAAAGCTGATACTCCCCAGGAGAAATGTTTTTCACTTATGAGCACAGATTTGGGTGTAAATGCTGGTTCTTTATATGGAGATTTTAGTGTTGTGTTGCCTTTGTTAATGGAAATGGATGAAAGAGTTCAGGGAAAGTGGATCTTGAGTTCTCTGATTAAACCATTTGTGTTATAGGCCATCAACTTCACAGCTTTTATTTTGTTTATTGGCAGAACAGGAAAAATTGTTTGAGTCAGAACTAAGAAGTCTTCTGTTGAATCTGTTGCATTTGAAGGATAATAGTTTTGTCTTTGTTTAATTCTGTTACATTTCTGTTGTTTAATTTAAAGAGACTTGAAGCCTGAGAATATACTTCTTGATGACTGTGGTAAGTAAAAATTAATTTTGAAATCAGGAATTACACCTCTAATTAATACCATGCCAGAAATGTAAGGGATTCTTTAATGATAAAAGGGACCTAATTGATGAATCTTAATTTAGCATTGAAAATACTGCCTTGCTTTTTAGAAAGCAGGAGAAAACTTCGGGGGTCAACCATGATTATGTTTGAAGGGTCAATTTTCTACCTTCAAATGGTTACTTTTTCCTTTTTGCTCCTTCTTTTCCTCTTCCTCTTGATTTAAGATCACTAAAACTTTTATATGGATTTGTTTTGTTTGTCTTTTCTTCAACTATGGAAACCTGATTTGTTAGATGGGGGGTGAGGGGGCCAAATTTGGCTTAGTAAACCAGAATGTTAGACAGTAAGAAGAAATCTGAAGTATTTCTGTTTTAACATTTCAACTAAAAGAGGTCTGATGCATATGTGGCTGGAAAGAATCAAGGTAGTATAAACAATATGAAGAACTGTTTGTAGTCTTTTGTTTGCCAAAAGCCAAATAAATTCTCTTTAATGACTTTGTATGCAAGTCATTACCAGAATCTTTTGAATTGACTGTGGAACATGTGCAGGAATTCTCATCTTAGCTGTGGATGAATATTACAAGTTTGTTCTTGTAACTGCTGAGCATTTTAGTTGAGGAAAAACTGATTTTGAAGTCATTAGCACAGTATTTTTTTTTTAAAGTCAGCATGTTCTGACTGATAAATTTCAAAAAAGATGATGCTTGAAAGAAGTCACTTTCCAAGAGCTAAAGCTTTATTAGACATCAAATGCATTCTTTAATTTTTCTCTCCAGCCATGTCTTGGAAAAGCTGAAGGCTTCTTTGAGGAAAAATGTAGCCTTGCAGGACTGCACTAGAATGCTTCCTCTCTGCCAGGGGTATTTTGATCTAGTTCCAGAGAGCTCAGGAGACTAATTAGAAAATCTCTTCAGGAGCTCAGATCTTGCACTTGAAAAGGGGTTCATCAGATGTCAGGGAATACAAGAGCATCTGAATGTATTTTAAATAGCATTTGCTGCTCCCGAGCATTTACTTATTTCCAGCCAGTATATAGAGTGGTACTTGACTTTCTCCACTCTCTTTCTCTCTTCATCCCCTGATTATCTAACACATGTACATAAGAAATTAATGTGCTGTTAACTAATATTGATGCTGTAGAGCTTTGTGAATGCCACAGCATATAAGCACAGAGGTTAATTGGACATTGGAGTGGGCTACCCAGAGAGGTGATGCAGTGTCCACTCTTGGAGGCTTTCTAGTGAAATATTTAAAAAGCCTTGGACACCTCGGGCTGCCTTCTTGCTCAGAAGGTTTCACTAGAGACCTTCTGAAGTCCCTCCCAGCCTGAATCATCCTGTGAGTCTGTGGTGTTTTGTAAACAACAGCCTCCCTGCCCTTATAACCCAAGTATTGTAACCTTCTAAGTATTAGAAATGAATGTGGGGTTTGATCTTTTTTTCTTTTTCAACAATGAATCTTTCAACAAAATTGTTTTAAAATTGAATTGAAAATGTAATTATCCTTTCTTCTGTCTAGACTTTTACATTTTTACTAAGAAAGTGCCTTATGTGTTTTTACTTTAAAATATCAATACAATTCTTGCCTTGAAATGTGTTGAATGTGCTTGAAACAGTTTATGAGTCTATCCAACAAACAACTGTATCTGTCTGTTGGAATGTCAGGGAGAGTGGGGTGGATTTATCCCATTGCCCTGCTTGGCAGTCTATGGCCAGCTGATTTCTGTGTTAGAGCTACAGCTGTGAAGGCCATGCATGTGATAGGGGAAGGTGGTCAGCTTGGGAAATTTGGCTGATCAAGTGCAAAAATAGAAGCTGTTACCCACTTAGGAGAGATTCATGAGAAGAGGAAATCCCAGAACTGAACTGACATGTTAAAATATAAATAATTCTGTCATTGACTGGGCTGCTCTTGGTTTGGGGTGGGAGTGGGGATAGCAATTCCAAGTACTCATGTTTGGCATTGTTGGGGTACTTCATTATAGGAAAACATTCGGTACAGGCTACAGTTTTCTCACATTTGGAATAAATTAAGTTAATTTTGAAGTTTTATTAAGAAGTCAGAAAGCTAAGTGCTTGTGGTGGGTGTACAGAATGGAAAACCACAAGTGTCTGATGCATTGATACAGAATCTGAGATGAGCATTTCTATTTGTCCAAGAACAGCAGCCTATGCCAAAGCTAGGAATTAGAGTGTTTAAGAGCAAATTATTTTTGTATGACCTTCAGAAAATCAGTTATATCTGTGCCTCTCTTCATATTTTTAAGGAGGAGCTGAATGAAACACTCCTTTCTAGTTAAGCTAAATAAACTTTGGGCTATATGAATGTTTTGATACTTTGCAGTGAGGTGTGCAATTGAAGTTTTTCATTTTAAAAGTGATAATACTTCATTATTTTTGCTGACTATGTCTAATTTCTTTTAACATAAATAGGACATATCAGGATTTCAGATCTTGGATTAGCTGTGCAGATTCCAGAAGGTGAAACTGTCCGAGGACGTGTTGGGACTGTTGGTTACATGGGTATGTAAAGCATCCTTTAATAGTTACATTTTACAAGAAAATTTGCTTCTGTGGAAATAAGAACTGTATTGGACCTGGATTAGTTACTAAACATTTTATGGGAAGAAGAAAGCTTATAATATACATTTGTAGATGTTAGTACTTAATTATAAGCCTACTGATAAACTTGAAAACTTAAATGAAAATTCTAGTTTTAGGTGCTTTCTTAAAGTTCTGCCTAATTATTTCTGAGATTCAAAGAGATTTATGGTCACAGGTAAACAGAGAAATCACTGTGACAATACATTTCTTTCCATGCTTTGGAAAACTTCATTCTCAGGTTGGTGTTTTTTTCATTCTCTAAAGAATACTGGTTTTAACCATTAAAGAAATTAAGCTTTTCTCTTGGATATAAACAGAATTGTCACTGTAGAAATAAATGTTTCTTCAAAGTACAGAGGAGTCACACAAACATGTCTGCACAGAGCCCAAAGAGAGTACCTGAGAGTTTTTCCAATATACACAATTAGTCAATTTAAAGTGAAATGTTGTGGGGTGTGTTTGTTTTTGTTTTGTAGCTCCAGAAGTGCTCAAAAACGAGAAGTATACATTCAGTCCGGATTGGTGGGGTCTTGGCTGTTTGATTTATGAAATGATTGAAGGACAGTCTCCATTCAGGAAGCACAAGGAAAGAGTTAAACGGGATGAGATTGACCGGAGAGTAAAGGAAGACCAGGAAACATACTCAGACAAATTTTCAGAGGAGGCAAAATCCATCTGCAGGATGGTGGGTGAAGAGACGTAGAGGTTTGAAAATTAAATTTCTAATCCTTTTAAAGAGACCAACTACTTTAAAATCTTGAAAATTTTTCAAAACTGGATTTCTTAAACATTTCTTTAGTTCACATGAAAGTTTGTGATTGTTCTTGAACTGTTCAGTTGTCAAACTTCAAGAATTCAGAACTTTTCTCAAGATGAAGGAAAAATGCATACATTGATTATTCATCACATGAATGAAGTGGTCTAGCACTGCTTGGACCACTTGTAATTATAGGTGGAGTACAATAGCATGCTCAACTTGGATAGTGCATGGGAACAAGTGGCTGAGTAGTACACCAGTTTCTACACCTAAAACATTATCTACAAGACAATGGCTTTTTTTTCTTCTTCTATCTTGCCTGTTCTCAAATTTATACAGAAAGCTTCACAAGTTTTCTGTACTAGTTCATGCAAGATATGTGCATCACTTAAGCCCATAGGAAAAAATATTTATTTCCTGAAAGGAAAGCCTACAGCAAAGTCTGTACTGTAGTCTTCTCAACATGGCATAAATTAAAATATTTTCATATAACTTTGGGCATAATCTTCAAATTGTGTGTTTTCAGGGATTCTTTTGTCTATTGAAAATATATTTGTTCCCTGAATGTTGTTTGGGTTTCCAGTTAATTTTGATACATGATTAATTTACCTAATAAGAGGCCAAGTAGCAAAATAAACCAATTGAAAGACGTTGTATGTAGATACTTTTTTTAGTTGTGGGATTGTTATAATGGATCAGCTTTTTTTCCATGTATCTGCAGTTACTTGCAAAAAATCCAGGGGAACGACTGGGTTGCACTGAAGGAGGAGCTGCTGTTGTAAAGCAACATCCCATTTTCAAGAACATCAACTTCAAGAGGCTGGAAGCTAACATGCTAGAACCTCCATTCTTGCCAGATGTAAGTAGGTGAGACAGATTTGATTAGTATCTAAAAAGGCAAGAACTGTCATAATTTTATGTTAGCAGTCATATGAACTCCAGAGAAACCTTTAGTTACATTGGTAGGAGAATGCCATTGTAGCTATTGATGAGGCCTAATTTTTTGTGGTATTTCATCTGAGATCACAGAACAATTTACAATAGTCATATTTCCCAAGGGAGCTTTGTAGCTGATTTCTTAGCCCTTGAAGTCCACTTCCATTGCTCAGATGCAGAAGAAATGAGGAATAGCTTTGAAGAAAATACTCCAGAGTGGAAAGGAAGGTGACAGAAGATGAGTGAATTATGACAACCATTAAGAGATCCAGACAAGCTATTTTTGGCTTTGATGTTTCTTTTCTGTTACTTGCTGGATGGATAGAATTGCTTAGGTGCCTTCTGAAGAGTGTCTTTGTATTTCTGTTCCATAGAATAGTGTAATTTGGTGATCAGCAACGCAAAATGTAAAATTGCAGACATTTAGCTCCCTTTTGCTCAAATAGGGAAAATAAAACCAAACTAAAAGTCCCCAAATCCAAAACTTTAATGAAGCAATCTTGTATTGTACTGCAGCCACGTGCCGTTTATTGTAAAGATGTCCTGGACATTGAGCAGTTCTCAACAGTAAAAGGAGTGAACCTGGATACCACAGATGATGACTTCTATTCCAAATTTGTGACAGGTTGTGTCTCAATCCCTTGGCAAAATGAGGTAATGTACATTTCATAGAAAGTTGTTTTCTTTAGTACAGCAGTATAGAATATTTAATAAAAGATACAATTATAATGATTTTCTCTAGGAGATATAAAGAGGTTTCTGCTTTAGACTTCTTTGCTGAGAGGCTTCAGAAAATCTTTTTTTCCGAAAACATAGACAACTTGCTAAAAACTGAGATCTATGGTAAATATGCATAAACAAAGTCTGGCATCTTGTCATCATAGGTGCAGCTTACAGAACAGTATTAATCAGTAGGACCACTCTTTCCTTGTTCTTCTGTCACATGTTACTCAGTATTGCTGTTCACTAGAGAGGGGTGGAATGTTATTCCAAGTGTTCAAAATCAAATAAGTGCAGTGCAAGCTGTTTGTGTATAGCCTGTGTATCAATAGAGTATCCAAGTGACAGTAATACAGAATTGCAGACTCTCCTTTTTCAAAACAAACAGTTCGATATCAGTTGAGTCAGGCTTTCCCTTAAAAGTTTTTTTTGACTGCCTAGTGAATGAATATTCTAGTAGTCTGCATAGAGTACTAGAATTTTGCTGCCTCTGCAATTCAAATCCTCTTTACTGTTTCAGCAAGACCACTCAGTAACAATTACTTAAAATTGTAGTATTTGTTATTAATGCCTTCCCCCCATTATAATTTATTCGTGAATTTCTGAAATTACTATTGTCTTGAATTCTACTAGTGTTGTTTCTCTCCCAGTATGATTGCATTTTGTTTAAAGCTTGAACACAAAAGATGAGCAATTTCTAAACAACTTGGAGGAAAAAGTACATTCCCTTTTTTTTTTCCCTTTTGCTTTTTTGCATTACATTAAAAGGATATTTGAAAAGGTGTTATTTGACATAGAAGATTTTCACTGAGAAGCAGTGAACCTTGGAGAAAGAAGGATTTCCTATACCATACTTGTAATTCTGAACTTCAGAATATGATCTAGTCATTAAAAAATGCACTGTAGCTTAATAACTAACCCTGCAGAGAGGGATAAAGTTGTGGAATTCTTGCGATGGCAATTCCTTTTCTTCAAGGAAGAACTGCAGATTTCATTGCACATTTGTGCTTATTTTTTCTTTTAACTCATGTTACTGAACTTTCCTTCAAATTTTTGCCTTTCAAGACTTTCCTTCACCATTCCATCATTTACCCAATGTCATGATTTACAACAAAAGCAGACTGCATTTCTTCTTACTCCTCTTTTATGCCCTCTGTCCTCTACAAGGTATATTCGTTTGGCTGCCTGCTGTTGTGTCAGATGTGTACTGGTGGCACTTACTGATAAATGCCAGCTGCATTTGGTCATTAGCCACTCTCCTGCTTCTGACCCTGCCTGGGTTCCATTTTGGCATTCACTCTTCCTGCTGTCCTTTCTGTACTCAGTAATGGTGGTTTTATTTCTTTTGTTTCTGTGTACACAGACAAAGATTATTTCAAAATCCCTCACTTCTCTGCAGATACTCATCTTCATTATATCTTTTTCTTCCCTCCTGTCTCATGTTTATTAATAAAGTTCAGTCCAGGGCATAGAGATACATTTTTTTGGCTGGACTGCTCTGAAATGAACAGAATACCTGAAAGGAAAATCTGTTTCTGGTTCTAAAAGCTTCTCTTTATTGCATCATGAGCAGAAGAAAGGCAAGAAGGCAAAAAAAGCAAGGGAGCCACTGACACTTACCTGTGTGAGAGTGCTCTCATTGCTGTTCTTTGGTTGGTTGAGTGCACCAGGAGAGTCAAGGTCAGTTTTGTGCCTCCTTTTGGAGACAGTGGTGGAGTTTGGCTGATGAATTTTAAAGTGTTAGGAGCACCCAGCTAGAGTGAATAGATAATACCTGGAACTTGTTTGAGAGGCTTTTATGGATATTTCATTTATATTTCATATGTTTCAAAGATGATTGAAACGGGATGCTTTGAAGATATCAATGCATACGAAACTGATGGTACTGTGTCACCAGACAGAGAGAAGTCTCCTAAGCCAAAGAGAGGCTTCTTTCACAGACTTTTTAGTGGAGAGGTAAGGGCATTTCTCTTCTTTCATAAGGAAATTCCTTTTTTTTTTTTTTTTTGCTATTTTAGAGTTATATCATGTATAGGACATGTGTGNTCTTTTTCTATAAGGAAATTCTTTTTTTTTTTTTTTTTGGAAAGTAATTAATTAATTAAATTATTAATTTGGGATAGGAAAACCAAGTTGTTCACTGCATACTGAAACTAATGAATTCTGTTTTGTTATGGCTTTGCCTCTCCACTGCATTTCAGAAATTATGGCAATCCCTATAACTCCAGGAAGCTTTCCTGCCTCAGCATTCTGTCCTCCTCTAGTTACCTTGGAAAAAGGTAGTGGGTTCTGTTAAAAGCTGTGCTATAGAACTTCCTTTGCTAAATAGGGTAATTTGGGTCTTGCTTCTTATATATTTTACCATTTTTAATGAAAACTGTGGCTATGTCTTCTGAGATAATTGAGGCCTTGTGTAAAAACTAGTAATAAATAAGTTTATAAGCAAAAATAAGCATATATCAAATCAATAAGTAAATAAGTAGAAATATCCCCAAAATAAATGAAAAGTATGACAAAACAAAATATCATAGGTAATTTAATGCCCCCACCAAAACAACATAATAGATCTTTACATAGCTGATAATGCACAGCCTTTTCTTACACACAGACCCTACTCTTTAGTAGAAGAATTTCTTATTCAGAGAATTGAGTATTTACCACCATGAAGACACATCATGTATTTTAATTGTCTACAGGATATAAGAAATAGACTCTTTGTAAGGGTTTGCTGTTGAAGATGTTACATACAATTCTGCTTGCTCAGTGTACCTGCACTTAGAGAGGAATTATCTTGAGAAGTTTGAGTATATTCCAATAGTGAACACTTCTGCTTTCAAGCAGAAATGGAATTTTAAAATTGCTAGGTGCATATCGTTAAGCAGCCACAGCAAGGCCTTGTATTAAAATTGCATGAAGAGATTTTTTGTCTTCAGCTGGCAATTCACCTTTCTAAAATGGTACAATGCTAATGGAATGTATAATACTGCTGTCATTTTTAGGTCACCTTTTTAAATACGCTTTTCCCCTACTTTGAGTAATGGAATGGAAGGGATGGTTGAGTGTACTAATGTTCTCACACAGCTAAAGTTAAAGCTTGTGTCTTACTGTAGTCTTTTCCTGCCAAAAATCAGCAGGATTCACATTGTCCCAAGATATGATTCTATGTATTGAGAAGAAGTCCTAAAAAATGAATATGGTTTGAGAGTTTTCAGGTGGTTTTGAACTAATAGGACTGCAGTTAAATGTCTTGTGAAGTTAAAAGAAGGAAAGAACTTTAATTAAATTTTGACAACTTGAGATTTGGTTTGAGATTGTGGATTCTTTTGAGTTTCCCAAAGCATTTAGTTAGGATAAAGTAAAATGTGCTGGGAAAAGACCCACCCCCCATAAAACACAAATAAACAATAGTGTTAGTTCTGCAGCTGAGTTGTCTGTTTGTCTTCTCTTGCAGGTCTGCTTTAAATCTGATTGCAGTGATGATGAGCAGGAGTCCTCCAGACTTTAAATCATTTTATGCTCATCAGAAAGGATGAGCAAACGTTAAATGTTTTATATCTCTGTAGCAAATTGTATTATATATATTTTTTATCTGAGTTCAAGGATTTTTGTACATTTGTACTTCATTTGTTTTAAGATGTATATTTTCACTAAAGCTTAATTGTACAAAAAGCAATGAGTGCCATTTGAATGAGTGTCTTTCTGTATGTATTTGATTTATCTTGATTTTTTTTTTCCCCAGTGGAATGAATCTAGAAATACTAAAAGGATTTTAAAGCACAGAGATAATAATTATGGCATCACTGTAACTTGACTTTGTATGCTCCTGGTAAAACTCTTCTTGATCATCAGGATCTTTATTAGCAGTTTTCTTAACTGTAAAATTGCTGTGCTGATAAATTTAATAATTCTGGTATTATCCAGCACAAGGCAGTGCTATCACCTAATGTATCTCTGAAGCAACTGCTAAGAAAAAAAAGGAATTCAGTGCACTGTGGTCAGCTATTAGGAATTGCTCTTTATTATCAGGAGCTGTAGAATCTCTTTCTGTATTTCTGTATAAAGAGAACTTTGAACATTTAGCTTAATCCTGTAACAAGCTGAAGTATCCCAATCTTCTCTTTTCTACTCACCTTACACACCCTCTCCATAGTTTCTTGGCATGAACCATGCAAGCTGACTTATGCCAAAATTTTATAACTGTATTTTGAAAACTTGGTTGTCTTTACTGAAAGGATTTCTTTTTACCTGTGGGGACACCGTTTTCTTTTCTGTAAATGAAATTGTTTTTAACTCCATGTAGGATGTTATGGTTTTATAATGGGTTAAAAAGCAAAGCATGGGCTCTTCTTACTAATGTCCTCTCTGCTTATGTTGTAATATGCAATGTTCTAGGGTTGACAGCAATCACTGCCACTGGGGAAGGGCAAGGTAGCATTAAGTACTGAATTTAATTATGTAAATATTTTTTTGGTGTAGCCTTTTAAAACAGACACATTAAAACATGCCTTTAATGATTGCTTGATACAGATGTGGAGCTGGTATTGAAGTTTGTTATGATTACCTGATGTCCATTGGTAAAACTGACAAAAGCTGCTTGAAAGTTAGGCCAACTTCCATTCTTCTGGACTCACAGTAGGTCAGACCCTTTCTTTTGTAAAGTTTCTAGTGAAACTATTCATCTGGGTGTGAGAGTCAATTTCAAGAGCACATTTCATTAAGAGCCTCTTCTGTTTTCAAAATTGAGTTGGGTACTTGAAATATAATGGAATGCCCTTGGAGTTGGAGACATGATTTTAGTTTCATATTTTGGTCCGTATTCTGAAGATTTGTCTCAACTGTGCATCCATTTTTTTTCCTTTCAAATCTCTGGGGCACCAACCAGACCACACATGTACACACAGAGCAACTGAATAGTCCCTCACCTCAAAAGGGTCTCTCTTGTGATCTGCAGACCCACTGGAAGAAACTTCAGCTGCTTCTGAGAAACTCACAAGATACATTTGATATTCAAGCCTATCATCAGGTTTTAATTCATGGTATTTGGTCTCTAAGGACAAAGTTTTAATGGATTAGAATTTGAAAAAATTGCAAAACCAGTATGTTGCAGAACCTACTGGCGCTCATCTGGTGTCTTTCTGAAATTGTTCCTCTTGGCTATTGTGCCACAGAAATGAGGAATTGCTATTTTCCTATGTTTTCAGTGTGTTTTTCCTCCAGTCTAAAACAGCACACAAGACAGCAAAATGACTCTTTTAGAGAGTACAAAGGGAGAAATTGGCAGAGGGTGAGAGAATTTGAATGAATTACTGGAAGATGGTCTGATGTAACAGTGAAGGGATGGGAGGCTTGACAGAAGTATCTGAAGTAAGGGTGTTGGCTAGAACAATTGTGTCAGACAATGAGCTGGCAGTCTGACCTGACCCTCTTTATTTTGTACCACAGCAATAGAAGAACTCTAAAAAGATGGGAATGGAAAAACATTAAAAGTAACAAAAACTAACAAAAGTGTTTTATAAGTATCTACATGGTTGGAGAAGTCATCGTTTCTCTGATTAAGGGGTTTGAATTTCTAGGATCTTAGGCTTGCTGTTCTGAGGCAAAAGTGACTGCATAAACACCAGACATACAGGGTGACAGTCTGGATTTAATGTCTGTGTAGAGTAACTTGAAATTTGGGCAAGAATACCACAGACAAGCTGAATAATTTTTATGAAGAAAATACAGGAACTGATTTTAACAAATTAGAAAAAAAATCTGAAAGTTTATTTACCATGTATTTCAAGTTTTCTTTCTGTATTGGATGGAGAGCAATCTTAACCTAAAAAAAAAAATCAACTTCTCTATTTTGGAGTGCTGAGGCTTAACACATATTTTCCAAGAATCTATGAAGAAAGATGGCTAAATGAAAAGGGAAATTGTTCCTAAGAAGAAGTTGTTATTTACATGTCCACTTCTTAGGATGAAGGAACTCCTTGTAAAAAAGTGAGAATTTGTTTGTTTTTATGAAGTTTTACTTAGTTTAATTTCACAAGTTTTTTCTTAAGTTCAGAATAGTACTATTGAATTCTTTTTGAGTGAGTACATGCTTGCAGGATTACAACCTAAATTCCATTGGGTTTGTAGTTAGCTTTTTCTTTTGGTTAGTTGATTATTGGTTCTTCCCCAGTAGGCTCAAGATGGCATTATTGTACTATAAATCTGTCCCTTTTGGCTAGAAATCCAAGCACATAATAATGACTAGCTCTTATCTGATGTGAATCCCCTGAAAAATTAGAAGAAACAAGGAACTGGAAGGATCAGCAATCAGCATAAGTCTCCTTACACAGTACACAGAGGGGAAGATGTTATGCTGTTTAATTTAAGGTTGGTTAAACACTGGTTAAAGGGCTTTACTGGGGTATTAGGAGCATCTTGAAAGCAGGGAAAGGCTAAGGAGAGGGGAGAACACCTGAAAGCAAAACACCACAGTGTGAGAAATTTCATATGAACTTAGCTCTTGATTTTTTAGGACAAAACTGGGACAAAGAAGGAGGAAATGGCAGGTTGTGTTTACTGATTATGTAGGCTTTTACTTCCATGAAACTGTTGGGGTGGGGTGGGGGAAGCCAACATAACTTCTTGTAATTCAGCATGACTTCATTCTCTAGACCCACATGTTAGAAGGCTTTAATAGCAGTAAGATAATCCAATGTTCTACTGGGGCAAGATTTGCAAAGACCCATGGAATTCCATGGAGTTCTTTGCATGAGATCACCTCCCCTTTCCTGTGGCGTGTGTTTCCAGGCATTTGTGGATGTAAACCTTCATGTCTGCTGTGCTTACCTCAAACCTCTCTGTTTGGCTCAGAATACAGAAACTGTGAAACCATGTACCAGTGTCTTATTGGTTTACTTAATGCTTTTCAATGTTGTGGCCAGCAGAATAGAATCTTCATGCCTCATGGTTGTTTTTTTCTATTAAAAAAGCTGTCAGCTTCCCCCTGCCCCCTGAGGTGTGTTCATAATAGAGGTGGTGTTGTTTCTGGATTATAACAACAATAGAACAGGCTCAGCTGAAAAAATGAGAGCTTTAATAATAAGTAGAAAAAAACCTGTGGTATGTCTGTAACAAGAGCGTTGTTGACAAACCTTAGCATTTAATAGCTCATCTCTTCCTTTTTTCACCACAAATTTAAAACAGTAGTCCTGAATGGTTTTGAGTATGAAAATTATCTCCAAATCAGAATAAAATTGTCTAGCTTATAAATCAGTGATAGCTGTTCAAACCAACTAACAATCCATTCTTAGAATGCATTTCAATTCTTTTTTAAACTACACTGATCTAAGAATCTTTTCATTGCCATTTGTACAAACAGAGAATACTTGTTTACTATTTACTAAAATATGATAACAAAAGTAATATTTTTCTATGGTTTACAATTTAGCATTATATAAATTAAACATTGGAATTATCATCTTCATTTCAGTATAGATTTTCAGAAAATACTTCTCTTTAGGAAGTGAAATTTGAATTAAATTGGAAAGTATCTTTAAGCTGAAGTTATATTTACTTTGATTTTAATTTCTCGCCTGGCTTATTTTGGTGGTGATGATGTCTCTTCTGCTGAATGAACAATTCTTTTTTTCTTTCATAATTGTTCTTGTGGTGTAACTTAAGTTTTGTACATGAGATGTAGGTAACCTTTTCCATGATCCAGTTGTGTCCAAAACACCAGAATTCTTTCCAAGCATAGGAAGCTGACTGTTAAATGTGATGTGTTAGTTCCAGCATCTCCAAACCACTGACTGTTCTTGTGTGAGCTGTTTTCCTGGATGTTCTAGCATTGTAATTCCTGAAATAAAAGCAAAACACTGCCACATATCTCAACCACATGTATTACTGTCTAATGTGATTTTTTTTCCCATGTCTATGGTGGTAGCTGGGATAGGGAAAAAAAGGGGAAAATTGTAATTAAAAAAAAAAAAAATCCAATTTCTTGAACCAGAAAATGTCTATTGCATAGTGTAAGTGTTTTACCAATGTAAGAAAGTTGAATCCAGGAAGAAGTGTCCTAGTTCTGCTGTACTGGCTCAGATACCTTATCTCATGGTCTGGATCTAGATTTCTGCATAAATTTCCATGTGAAAGACAGAATTATCGGGATGGGCTGGTTTTCATTGGCACATTTAATGTAATTTTATAACATGAGTTGAAGGACAAAGCCCCCAAATGCTCTACAAAAGAGCTTCACATTAAAAGACCTTCAGAGGATACAACCGTGCTGTGACATATTGCAGAGTATCTGTGCATGTGCCAAACCACACGGGCCAGCAGTCTCATGGAGGAGTACCAATTACCTGCTGAATTGTCCGTGGAAATGCAGAAATGCTGGCCAAAGTGGGACTTCGGGATAGGGGGAAAAATACTCTTGACACGCTCATCTTCAAAACATTAAATCGAGAGGTGACTTTAGAGACAAGGTAAGAGCATGTTTCTTTTCTTTTTCACCTGGAGGCTGAGATTCATTAGTTGTCATCCCCTAAATTTCAGATAATCTTTCAGGTATGCACTGTTTATTGGAACTTCATTTTCCTATGAGGTAATGCCGACTTTACAGAAACGCTTGTTCTCTAATCCTGCCGTGCTTTTTCTTGCCCCTTGCCTTGTTCACACCGCTTTATTTTTGCCAGTGCGGGCGTTTGTGGGGCAGATCAGTGACATGGTACACGCAAATCCATGGGTCAGTCAGTTTGGACGGGCAGAACCTACTGATAAGGTATTCACCGAAGCAAACCCTGATACCCTGAGTTACCTTCCAGTTATCTCGGCTCACAGTTAATGAGCTGAGCTCTCAGCGCCGGTGGAGCTCGGAAGGACAGGGAGAACAAAGAGCAGTGAGCTTGTGGGCAGGCACTGCCTGGGCGCTCCTGCCTGTGAGTCAGCAGCCCACAGGGGACTGGCACACTTTGATCGAAAGCTTCAAAACAGCCTTGCAAGGGCTGGCTTGGTTGGTGGCTTGTTTAATCTTTGATAAGAGCTTATGCTCTTTTTGCTGTGCTTAAACTTATTTCAAAGGGTGGAGTGGCACATGCACAGAGTGTGCAGCATTCCAACTCTGCTGTCATCTTTTATCATGTATCATTTGCTAAATAAAAAATTCATGATCATCCACATGTTCCAGAGAAACGTTTGTGCAAGCTTTATCATAAAATAACCGGGGGAAATACTGGTTTTACCTTAAAAGCTCACATTGTGTTGCACTTCTACAATGAAATAGGGTTTTGCTTTAACCTGAATTGCTTTCAGGACTAAGGATAGGTTTCCTTTCAGAGAACTGTTTCAAATAATTTGTCT
Source organism: Polioptila caerulea (assembly GCA_013397295.1). Lineage (NCBI taxonomy): Eukaryota > Metazoa > Chordata > Aves > Passeriformes > Certhiidae > Polioptila > Polioptila caerulea. Next base: position 1,783,106 of record VYXF01008533.1, read on the forward strand.
TTTATTAACATGCTAATAAAGATAACTGGCAGAGCACTGTTCTAGTGAATACTTGGCAAGAATGTGATCTATGACTTGTGTTGGCCTGAATATTCAGAGACATGAGCTTTGCTTCATTTCTTCATGTCTGCTAACAATAACCAAGTTGCATTACTGGAAATTTATTTTTTCAGAAGTTCCAAGAGCTGTTCTGCACTTTTAGTGCTGGAACCAGTTTCATGGGTGTGAGATAAGTTGATTGCCAGTTCTTATCAGCTGTCATTTAAAGTCTGTATTAACAAGTAGATATATTAAAATCAGTGGTTGCAATTGGAAACTTCACAATATTGTTGATTTTTTCTAAGTGTTTAGTAATGGAATCAATGATTTAAATATTCTATACGGTCTTTCTTGTATCCTGCATGTTTAATACATGTGCGCAAACAGTATCCTCTGATAAAGCAAGTCCAGACTCGAGAGAGGAGCGCTGAAAGGCCAGCACGTACGCTGCCAAGTTTTAAGTGTCCTGTTCCTGGAAGAGTCTCTCTGCCGCCTAAAATACAACCCAAGTGCCGGCAGCGCCTTTGGCCGCCACTCGTGCTGAGGGGGCTGGCGCGTTACCTGCTGTGCACCGGGACACACGGGACAGAGCGGGCACTCGTGCCTTGCTGGGGCCGGCCGGCCGGGCCGCTGAGAACGCGACTCCCCCGGGGCAGTGCCAGGGGCTGCCAGAGGCTCCCAGGGCCGGCCCCCCGCCCGCAGCAGCGCTGGCACCGCCGGCCCTGCCCGGCCCTGCCCGGCCCTGCCCACAGCCCAGCGCCCCTCAGGCCTCCCGAGCGCCACCGACGCTGCCGCCAGGGGGCNCCCCTGCCCCCCGCCCAGCGCCACTCCGGCCTCCCGAGCGCCCCCGACGCTGCCGCCAGGGGGCGCCGCAAAGCAGCGCCCGGCCATTCTGGCACGCGGCGAGGGGCGGAGCCTGCTTCTGATTGGTCGGAGCGCCTGTCGCTCTCACTGCTGCCCCGCCCTTTCCGCGGCCCGCGAGCCCCCGGGCGATCTCAGCACATGGCGCGCGTGACGTCAGGCCGCCGTGCCGTGCGCGCATGCGCAGCCGGGCCCCGGGCCGGGCCCCGCTCCCAGAGGGCGGGGCAGCGCCGGGGGCGGGGCGCGCGCGCGGGGGCCGACGGGACGGGTCCAAGATGGCGGCGGGGCGGACGGGAGGCGCCTGCGGCCCCGAGCTGCGCCCGCCTCATTCATCGCGGCTGTGACGGGCCCGGGCCCGCGAGAGCGCCGGCAGAGCGCCGGGGGCCAGCCCGGGGGCAGCGGCAGCGGGACAGCACTCGGACCCGCCAGGCACC
>VYXF01008533.1:1784576-1842826 GCA_013397295.1 Polioptila caerulea
AGCACTCGGACCCGCCAGGCACCCGTGACAGGGCGGGTCGGAGCGCGGGCCGGTGCCGCCGGCGCGGGCGGAGCGGACATGGCCACCATGGAGAAGTTGACGAAGGCCTTCGAGTCGCTGCGCTCCTTCCAGCAGCAGCAGGGCCCAGCTGCCCTTCCCGAGGAGCCGCTCCAGAGACCGTGAGTGCCCCGCTCCTGGGACCGGGGGGCTCCCGACACGCGTGTCCGACACCCGGCCCGGCCCGGGCCGCCCGGGTCCTGGTCCCGCGCACGGCCCCGAGCCGGGCCCGGGCGCTGCCCTGTCCCTTGGCAGGTGGCGGCCCCCGCAGACGTGTCGGGATGCTGCTGTCGGTTCTCTGCCGCAGTTCAGACGTGGAGTAACTTCTGGGACAAGTGCGTTTGAAAATTCACCAGTGCGGGAAATAAACGGGAGGCACAGCAATGCTGTGTGGGTTTCACAGGCTGGTTCTAGGGAGGAAAACCTTATATTCAGCTAGTACGCTGCTGCAAAAAAAGACAAAAACCGTTAAATATAACTTGAATGAAGCACTACTTTCAGCATTTTCTCCTCCGATAACTGCCGAAGCGCTTTTTCTGAGTCCTTGTTTTTCTGTACTTGACGCCTTCTGAATGAGTGTCTTTTCTCCGAACTCTCCAGCTGATTGTACAGCTTTCTTCCACTCTGTAATTCACTTTTCATATCTTGAAGTGTTGCTTGTTGTTCTGTTGGATTTCTTTTTTCTTATCTGAACAGTGCCCTGAAAGTCTATGTTTGTGTTAAAAGCAAGTCTTGGTGTTTGTGAATTGAAAATTTAAATAGAGTTGAAGTCTGAGCTTTGATACTTTCAGGAGTTGTTGTGAATGTCTGCTTGTGACAAAGTTCATTTAGAGTCTTGTGCTGTGGTGTGCTGTGCAGAGACCTAAGAGGCGTTAGTTCAAATATTCCTTTTTCCTTTCTTAACTGTAAGGGATAATTGCGTTAAGATGCGTGAGATTCGGGTTTCCCGTTGGGGGCCATCACTGGGTGGACCAGGACAAGGAGCTGTTCAGCACCACGGTGCTGCCCCTTGCGTTTGCATCCTCTAAAACCGGCTTTTGTTGAGCAGGTGTGAAGGCAGGGAGGTTTTTACGGGATAAAGACATGAGTCACACTAAAGCTTTTCCTCCTGCTGTTGGGGCGGAGGGAGAAGCAGAAGGGTTGAGGAGCAGGTAACTTCTAACTTGGCAGTTTGTTGTTGGCAGAGGAAGCAGAGCAGTGGCACTGGGCTCTTGGCCACCTGCTCCCACTGCACATTCTGATATGATTGCCAACTAAATTACCACGGTTGGTGCTGCCTCTCTTTGGAGAGTGTTGTCTCTAACAATCACAATGCATTTTTACACTTTTGATGCTTAATAGGTGAAAAAACTCATCTTCTTCATGAGCTAGTTGTTTTTAGGTGCCTTACTAGTCTGCAGGGACTAATTGCTCTGTTTTGTGCAATTTTTTTTGCCAGTACTTTGTGTGACATGGATGAACATCTAACTCCAGTGTTTCCTATGCGCCATTCAAATTTCTATTTTGAAAGTTACTTGTGAGGGAGGTCATGATATTTAAAGAGAAAAGCCTTAAAATTATTGGTGATGCTTGCTGAGGGATTTTATGCTTGGTTTGATGGTCTAAATTTAGGCATAGTCTACTGTAAACATTAAAAAATTAGTGTTGGAGTTGTCCTTGTTGACTTTGCTTTGTGTTTAAAAATAGGCTGTTTTCAGAAAGCTGATGGCATTGTATGCCCCCAGGAACTGTACAAATTCAGTGACAGCACTGAGCCTCATAAAAGCCAGGGAAGAGCTGTTGTGGCAGCCTTTGCTGGGGCTTCCCAGACTTTTAGTGGAACAGCAGGTGACACATTGAATGTGATTCACAATACTATCTGCCTTTTTTTTTCTTGTTTGTAGTAGAGTGGAAAGGAAAATTGTCTCTGTGTTTGGGGAGAATTATTCATCTTTGTTGTGGTTCTATGTAAACAGCACTTAAATCTCTTGTAGTTCTGTGTAGTCAGTTCCTATCATCCTACTAAGGACTTTCTCCTGCTATGACATGTTTTAAGGTCAGAGAGATTGGGTTAGAGAAGAATTAATTGTTTACCCAGCAGGTATCTATATTTTTCTTCTCTTTCTTATAAGACAGTGACTGCAAAACTTTTGATAATACTGATATCCTGTCTTTTTAAATTAAAATATTAATCAAATTCAAGGTTTTTTTCTGTTTCAAGAGATTTTAATCAGCAATAATAATGTGTCATGCTTACAATATGCTTTACAGTCAGATGTCAGTCTCTGGTTCCCTCTTTCTTATCTCTTGTTGGATTTTTTTCCCTTCTATGTAAACTTAATTTGAGCTCTCTGCCATATTGCTTCAATACACTTCTACTTAGGCAACTGATTTTCCTCTTTATATTCTTCCAGCTTTTTCAGACTCTTAAATTTTATTAGAAATTGGATGTTTTGTTTTGGATCACAAAGCTCTCACTAACTTAAAAGTTTACTGTGTAGTGTAAAAATTTAGGGTTTGGTTTGTGAGTCCAAAAGTGGATTCTTTACACTTTCTCTTGTCAATTTTTTCTAATAGCCACTTATTGTAATTTTTTTTCATTCTTTGACATTTGATTCTAACCATTACCTTTACAGCAAAAGGTACTGCAAAAGCCCAAGCAATACACTTTTTTCTATACTTTTCAATATTTCTGTGTCTTTTATGTTTGAGTGAAGTGGTGGTTGTAGATTGGTTTGATCAGTGCTGTATGGAGTCCTGGCATTAATTTTTTGCTTTACTGACGATCACATGAACTGTATGGATATTCCCTATTGCCCTGCTTGTCAGAAATGGCTCCTTGATGGTTTTTTGGCATTTCCATGTCCAGGGTGCAGACTAGCAGACTAGTTCTAGTTAATTTGACAATCCATCACTGCCTGTGTTACCTTGTTTCTGGTGTCCCCTATATTTGGACGGAGTTTATTTCTTGATCCACTCATATTTCTGTTTGTTATTAAAAAATAGTTTGTAGTTTCTGTTATTTTTGTGAGATTAATGTCAAGCCATTTGGTTTGACCCTTTTTTCTTATCACTGCTCATCTTTAGAACTTCTGTACTCTTTACATATTCTTAATTTCAAGGTCTAATAAAAATTAGCATTGGTGAGCTGCATCTCCTTTTAGTCAGCTCATCTGGACTCAGAGGGCAAAATTGTCTGGGCTTGCTGTTTTTCTTATGTTGTTTGTTGATCTTCCTGGTCTGTAGAAGATTAAACTCCTCTGTGTGTGAGATGGAGCTTTCCTGTTGGTAACTGCTGCTTACAGGATCTCCTGCTTCTGTTACTCATCAGATGTGTGTGATTGATTCATCAAATGTGTGATGCTGTTGTTGCCCCCCGGGTATGCTTATCAGCAGTTTGCCTGGGGAATTCATGATACTTCTGAATAAAGCTTTCTTTGTTTTGAACTAAAAATAATCATGTGTTTTATCTCTAGATACTGTTCTGTTGCCCTTCTCCCTCTCAAGGCACCGAAAATATGTTCATACACATAATGTACATTAAGCATTTTCCTTCCACCTTTCAGTTCTTTACATTATTTTTTGAAAGTTGTATTTTCTCTAGCCAGACCTTTTTAAATCTTGAAGTTACTTATTTCAGCAAGGTATAGATTATGTGTTAGTGGAGCTCTCTGTTGACAGGAATTTGCCCAAGAGGTTGATCTCTGCTGGTGTGAGCAGTATTGAGCACCACTGCCTCTGCCTGGCTCAGGGCTATGTTATGTGTAGATAATAGAGAACTTCATTCTGGGAGTAGCCTTTGTCAGCAGTATTTTCACTGTGTCTTGTATCTGAAATAGTGAGCTTATGGGCAAGTTCAGATGTGCCTGTTCTATTTTTGGTTGGAATATGTATTGAAAATAGTGCTCATAAGAGATTGGGAGTGCTGGGTAAAATTAGCCTGAAAGTTGAAATGATTTAATCGTTCTCTGAGGTGCCTGCTCACATTGTTGGTGCTGACATTGCAAAATCAGTTGGACATCTTGGACAGTATTTGCTGTTCTGTTAGAGATGATCTGAAATGCTGCTTAAGACTCTTGGCACTTCTTCAAGATGGAGAGAAAGAAAGACATTGTGTATCTTGAACAAATTCAGGTTGTCTGCTCATATTTTGCCAGAAACTTAAGTCCAAGAAAAGATCCTCTTTGCTGTTTAGCTTGCCTAAATAAAATGCTGCCAAACTATAACAGAAAAAAAAGGCTTTGTTCAGAGCTATTCCTTTAACTTCTAAAAGTAGAAAGTATTTCTGGGTGAGATGAGATTTTCTTTGTGAGAAAAACTGAGATCTTGGGAACACAGACTTTTGAGCCCCTCACTTCCAGCCTGATGGAAGAAAAGAGACAGCGATACTGGAAAAGAATGATTTTTTTTCAAAACCTCTACTATTATTTGAGCTGAAGTTCCTAAATAATGCAGTGCAGTTCTTTAAAAATACTTGTCTAACACTGTATTTTGAGTTAGCTGAATTTAATATGCTTATTGGCTACTTGCTGTTGTCCTTGATGTTGTTACTACTATTAATGTAAATCAAGGCTGTTCACATTATTTTCCAGCTTCTAGTTCAGAAACAGTTTTGCTTTTTCGTGATTTTTGGTATTTTTTACTGAGAGAATTAGATACTATGATTAATGATTAATTTTCACTTGGAAAACAAAAGGGAAGATTCTCTGTGAATGTGAGTGAAGAAGCTGGTAATTCTTTGTTGAGGAACAGACTCAGGAGAGATACCTTGGGTGGGTGGTTTTGCTCCAGTATTGCTGCTGGTTAATTATTTAAAAGTAACATCTGCTTTCCTCAAAGTGATTCTGTGTCAGTAAATCAGGAGTAGGAGAGACTGCACACCTAAATGAAATTGGGAGTTGTAGAATGAGCTGGGAGTCTGTCTCACTCTCTTTTTTCAGTTCCTTTGTTGGGGGTGGAGCAGGGAAGAGCTGCTATTCCAAGAGCTTGTATCAAGTTGAAGTGAATGTTAAATGCATTTTGCAAGGGAGAAGCTTTTCATATTGTGCTCTCTGTTGTTTGTGGATACACATTCCTTGTTTCTGTGAGTTTTATTCTCTTTGTTGTACACTCAGCTTGGCCTTTCCTGGGCTGTACCAAGTGTTGCTCCAGGGATGTTATTCTCAACGGGCAGGCTGTGCCTAGGGCTCTGCTGTTTTTGGGGTTACCTTAGGAGGAATGTAGTGTATGATAGCATTGCTTTGTCATCCTTTGCAGTTCAAGTGCAAAATGGTCCATTTAATAGAACTCGAAGTTTCAAGACATTGGCAGACAAAAACTTTTAAAAAGAGCTTTTTTTTGTCCTCATGGCTTATTGTCTCCAACCTTTTTCTTTTTATCAGTTTGTTTTTGCTTTGTTCTAGGACTGCCTCATTTTTTCCCTCCTTTCCTCTTACTCTTTCTTCTTCATTCTTCAGTTTTCATTCCTGAGCATTTTCTCAGTGAAAGTTAGGGAATTAATGTGATTTTCCCTGTTAAATGACTCATTCTTCATTCTTGTTCCAAGTTTCTATTTCTCCTTTGTTTGTGTGCCTGTGTGATCTCAGCAGCAGCTGCAGATGAAGTCCTGAGTCTGCAGGTAGTTGGTGTACAGTGTTTGTGGAGTGACCAGAAAGTGCAAATGCATCTTTTTCTTGTATAATGATTAGACACTACTTTAGCAAGTGTTTGAATGGTCACTTTTGCACTCATCTGACACTCATTATCATCGTGTTCTTCCTTTAGAAAGAAAGAACTTTCAGCTACCAAGAAAGATCGAGTGAATCATTGTCTAACAATATGTGAAAACATAGTTGCTCAGTCACTAAGGTAAGGCAATGTCTTTGATTTATTGATTATTTATTAATGTCTTTAATTCATTAGGATGAATAACAACTTTGGAGTGGTAGTTGTTGGGAGGATTCCTTGCAATTGCTCATTTTAAATGCTGAGCTTCTGTTTAAAACTGAAATGGCATGTTTTGGATTTTTTTTTAATCCAACTCAAAATCTAAGAACTTTTTTTACCTGTTGATAGAGTGGACAATTTCCTTCTACTGCAGACAGAGAAACTTAGGCACAGAAGTCAAATACCTTACTGGATTATGTAGGAAAGAGTTGGGAAATGATCTCCCAGCTCCTAATGAAGTGCTTTAGTACACTGAATGTCTTCTCTTATATATGTGTGTATAGTATATATGTAGTTGGATTATAAAACCCTTTCAAAAACATCATTGGTGTTCATTTTCATAGTGCACATTGTAATTTTCTAATGTTTGTTTATTTAGAAATTCCCCAGAATTTCAGAAACTGCTGGGCATTGCTATGGAACTCTTTCTCCTCTGCAGTGAGGATGCAGAATCGGATGTCCGGATGGTTGCAGATGAATGCCTTAATAAAGTTATTAAAGTAAGAGCTTGTACTGTCAGATTTTGACTCTTCTTGCTGCAGTGTCCTGTCTGAATTCACACTGATGTTCTTTTAGTTGCCTTTCTTACTGTCGAAAATATCCCATAATGTAAGAGGCTAAGTAAGCTTCTTTACTAAATTCTGTATGTGCTCTTTTTCTCTCAGGAGAGGTTTTTATGCCCAGATCAACATGTTTAACTTCAACTTGTCTTATGTAATTCATTGTTCTGATCTATTCTTGTCTTCAATTGTTCATTAACTTTGTTCTCTTTAAGTTACACCAAAACAGGAACGTGGGCTTTTCTGAAATCATCTTGTGTGGGAGGAATGCTCCTGTTACTATTCTGTAAACATAAAGACACTTAGCATGAGGAAAGGTAAAAATATTATTTAAGAACTGAGTAGAAGGTAGTGTGGTTTGCTGAGACTTGGAGGAGGAGATTTCAGGCAGTAATTAGAATAAATATGGTGTTCTGGAGATTGTTTATTCCCCTGCTGTGATCCAGAATGAAGAGCTTGTTGGAGAACAGCAGATGGGCATTCATAGGAGGTCACACAAGGTCTAAATCTTAGTTCAAAGTATTTTAAAATGAACCTTTGGAGTAATTTGTGGAAGCTACTGCTTTCAGAACAGGCTTGTCTTCACTTCCCTTTTTTTGTGTTTCTTTTTTTTCTGAAGTACTTGAACTTTTAGACACTGCTGTGTACCTGCATAAATAATCTAGTTGATTTGAAGTTTAAGTGCTTTAGAAATATGCAAGTAATAGTTTTCTTTTGCATGAAGAGGAGTAAAAGAGCAAGAAAACGGAACATTAATATCTGAATGAATTGAGCTTGTGGCTGAAAGTTGTATAGAGAAAGCTTACAGATTGTGTAGTGTGTTCCATAATGATAGGAAATGAGGAAATGCGAGTTCCTTGCTTTTTTGTTTTGCCCAATAGCACTTTGCTCTTTTCACTTTGATTTGAATGTTTTTCTGTTCGAAGGAGAGCACTCAATGAGATGCAGACATTATTATTTAACTAATTTGCTTTAAACGCTGCTCTGAAACAGTTCTAAAGAATGTAAGCTTATTTCCTACTTTCCAAGAAACACTTGTGTAGCTAGGCTTGGTATAAAATTTACCTCATAAATTCTCTAATCTAATATTGTTGCTCTCTGGCATGTTTCAGGGTAACTTGAAAAACCTAATTTTTTTCCCCAAATGTTTGTATGGTAGTTTCTTTTGCTTTCAAGACTAAAGTGGTTTTAAATGATATGTTTTCTATCAGTCATTAAGCTTGCCAGTTGGTCTCAGCTCTGAAGTGGTAACAGTTGTGATATTCCACACACATGAATGTATCAGATTGTTATGGAAGCTGGGTATACTTTGTATTCTTTTTCTGTGCTTTAAGTTGTGTTGGAGCAATTTCGCAACTTTGACAGACGCTTGTATGTAAGTGCAGAAAAGAAAAGTTGTCCAGTTTTATTTTTAGTTGTGCAAGTTCCAGTGATGCTTGTGGTAAATAGAACTGAGGTGTTGGACCCCTAAGCTTGCATTTTAGTCAAACAAAGTTCAGCCTTTTTTAGTATCTCAGGCATTTTTAGAGGCTAATTCTTTTGCTAGTGTGATACTTGTAGCTTCTCTTGAAATAAAAGATGTAAGATGTAAGCATTACTTGTGTAATTGTGTGTCTGTGTAGAGTTTATTCTCATTGCTATAACTAGGAAACTCACTGTTCTGTGCAGACAAGGCAGAGCATGTGACTTTAAAGAAACACTCTGTAAGTCATTGTCAAGTATCACTACACTCACCTGTCAGAACCTCAAAGACAGCATAAATGGCTCACAAATTAAATAACCTTGGTGATACCTTTGAAAGAAAAAATACCAAGCTGGGACTTTGCAGGTTTCTGTGGGTAAGGTCAAGCTGTCTTGTCTCTGAGGCTGATGCACGATGTTGTAGTATTCTCTGTGCTAATGATACTGGTGGGACTGTTCACACAGATTGCAGTACAATTGACCTCAGTAATTGTAATTTATTATTGTAGCAATTTAGAGCTGACTGTGCTTTTTTCTGATCAGGATGACATTATAGATTCTAGCCTACTAAAAATATAGCTATACACTAACAGAAAGAGTTCCTCCAGTTGGGTGTGTTGTAAGGACAGCTTAGCCTTGAAGCCAAATAGTAGCTGGTGCCTTTTTGTGTTGCTTGATATCCTCATATATATAGGGGCAGTGAACTTTCTCATAAAAACTTAAGTTTTGTGAGATAAGTCCTTCCTGCTGTTGTCTGTGCACCTGCAGTCTATAGTTGGGATGCTTATGTTAAGATACAACCCAGGTAAGATTTTTCTGGAGAAGGCACTGCCATTGTATTGTAAGAGCTGGTGTAGTTGGGGCGAATGGAGTTTGGGACCATACCATTTTAGGATGGGGAAACCATGCTCTGGAGGAGTCACAGGCTCTCCACTGGCTGTGCTTAAAAGTTGTGGCTTCTAGCTCAGTTGGGTGCCATCAGATTTTGTAGTCATCATGAGTAGTCCAGTGAAGATGTGAGTTTATTGGTGGTCAGGAAGGTAGTTAGAAAATTAGAAATTAGTAAATTATTGGGCAAGGAATAAAAAACTACTAAACATTGTAGCGCTGCATGAATCTGCAATGTAGCCACTTCCACATTGTATGAAGGTCTCATCAGAGGAAGAGCTGGTGAAAATGTTCTTAAATTGTAGTACACACTAGAGAAAAAAATGGAGGAGAAAGGGTTGTATGAAGAGATTATATTTTCATATCTTCTTGTTCTCTGATACTTTGATGGTAGAGAATGATCATGTTGGAGTGAACAGAAAATTACTACTTTTCTGTGCTTACTTTCATTTCATGTACTCTGGGTGTTAGCCAGGCTGCAGGTTTGACCTACAGTGCATGCTCTGTTGCTGTGTGCTTGATAGGATCCTGGGATGTGACACTGCTGGTATGCAGAACTCCTTGTGGTGTGTGTACTAACTGGATGCAGAAAGTAGGCTGATTGGTGAACAAAGGGTTTTCAGGGGCTGTTAAAGGTAATGGTACAAATACAGCTTCAGTTTGAGAATAGTAGGAGCCTACTTGACAGTGGGGGAGTATAGCAGGGAATGCCTTTTGCTGCTTGTGAATGCTGTTCCTGTGTTTTAATATTCTGTTCATGAGTACCTGTTCCTGGTGATTGCCAGAAAGCTCAATAGGTTGGCTCTGCTTGTAGGCTGATCCCATTTGGCCTTTTGCAGGTAGAGTCAGTAAAACAGTCAATATTAACTGCAAATAACTTAGAGTTTGTGGAGTTTTTCCACATGTGTGTGAAGTATAAAGGTGTCTCTTCTCAGTATTTATCACTTTTTTAGTTACACATGCAATATAGGTACCATTAGATGGTTCTGTGCCTTGTTTGAAGCTGTTTTACTGCAAATGTAGCTTTTTGCCTGTAAAGCACCTCCCCTCTGATACAGTATGTTCTCAATGCATTTTATTGCAGGCTTTGATGGATTCCAATCTTCCCAGGTTACAGTTGGAATTGTATAAAGAGATTAAAAAGGTGAGTGATTTTTCTTTCATGTTCTTCTGAAATGTGGTATTTAGTATGTGTTCTAGTATACTGGAATGTAGCATTACTGTAAATTAGTAGTTTGTCTTTTAAGATCAAGGTCAAAGCTTCATTTTAGAAGGATTTGTGACTCTTTTAATGTATTATCCTATGCAATTCCTCACTGTTGTCCCCATTGTTTTGGTTTAACCACTCCTGAAAGCTTATCTGGCAGAAAATGTGTGAGCATTTGGTTTGAACATCAGTTTTAGTTAACCTTAGTGACTCCTCACCCAAAGGAAATAAAGCATATTCATGATGTTTGCTCCACCGACTAAGCTGGAAAGAATAAGTCACACCAAAAGAGTGATGAAAAATAGATGGAGGACAGTGACATTCTTAATTGACACAACCTCATGAAGAATTAAGGCTTGAAGTAATCTGATACAACTGCTTTATGAATGTATGATGTGTACTTAGAGCTTCTTACAGAGGCATAGGGGAAAATACTGAGGCATCTCTCTAGGTATCAAAAGCTACAATTTAATTATGTCCACGGGAAGAAATTTAGTAATAGCCTTTTTGAAGTTTGTGACTGCAGAAGAGAAATGCTATGTGAAAGGCTATGTTTAGGACAGTATCACTGAGATTGTGTCTCTTGCATCTATAAACATGTAGTCAGGCTTGTATAGACAGAAAATGTAGGTGTTATTTGTCAGACTGTAATGATCCTGAGTTTTTTTTGCTTTTGGGGGGAATAATAGAGCTCTAGAAGATAAGTCACAAAACTAATGTGCATAGCTTTTCTTCTGTTAGATGTAGGACCATGTATGGATATCTTACTATATTGCTGTACCTTAATGTCATGCAATATTTTTGAGGGTCTGGAAATGGACATTACCTAATTAAGAGAAAGCAGCCAACATATAAATTACTCTGAAGTTTGTGCACATTTATAACCAGGAGTAGGAGGGAGGAAATATTTTGTTCTTCAGTTGGCATGTACTTCTTGAAAGGTGCTCTTGGATTCCTGACAGGTGAGAGAGAGGTAGCATGTGCAATAGGAGCACCCAGCAGACTGAATTTTGTTTGGGCATCAGGATCACTTCAGAAGCCATGCCAGAATCTGTTGTTTGGCTGTGAACATGAGAAATGCATGTTCTGTAGTTCAGATGCAAGTATTTTTTACTTGTCATGCTAACAAGGCTGCAAGCCTTTGATATACCAGCTGAAGCAAGTAATAAAGAAATGACAGTTTTTAAACATCTCTGCTCTGTCTTCAGGGGACTCAATTTGAGAAGCATTTTGGTTGGATTTCAACTACATTAGGTAGACACCCTCCTAGGCATCTCTTGACTTCCATTGTTTTCTGTATTTCGAACGACACTAAGCAATTGTACTGACACTAATGTACAGACATTCTCATTCAAGTAAGGTGCTCAACTGGAGACGTCAGTCCAGGCAAATAGATACCAAACTTCAGCAGTCAATCCATTATGAAGTGCTACAGATTTTTCCTTTGGTGCACTCAAAAGCTGAATGTTGTTTATTTGCATATTTTCACTGCTGTCAATTTTATGCTGTATTTATATCTCTGCAAGTGTTCCAGTGATTTTCAAACTCTCATATCATCAGTGTTTCTTTGTTGGCTGGTGCCTTTCTCTGTGGTATTTTAAGCAGATTTCAGCAGAGCAGAGATCTCAGACACTACTTTTGTGATGTTCCTTATTATTCATTTTGGATTACTCAGGAAACTCCTAATACCAGCTAGAAAAATGAAGGTAGTCATGGAACTGACTTGACTTTTGTTTGGCTAAAGGAAATTTATGATTTCCAGACACCTTATAAGTAAAATATACACTATTGTATATTATAGAGAGTTTTTTTGTAGGAAATGGTTTTGCATGATGAAATGTGATAGTTATATACTCTGTCTAGAATGGTGCTTCAAGAAGTCTGCGTGCTGCACTCTGGAGATTTGCTGAGCTTGCCCATCTAGTTCGGCCTCAAAAGTGCAGGTAAACACATTCTAATAATGAACTTTCCAAAGAACCTTTAAAGAAATACAGAAGTTAACAAATATTACTGTTTGGAAGTTTTAAGTATGTAATTAGGAGGTTGGAGGAATTGCTGTCACCTTAGTCTCTCTGAATTCATTTCACAGTGTGTATTTTAATGGAGTTTTAGTTTTGTGCTATACATTACTGTAAGGGGTGAAAACTTGTGACAATAATGACTTGTATTTTTAAAGTATCTTCTTCTCTTGCGTTCAGAAGAGTCTTCTTTTTTTCCTATGCTCTGTGTAGCTAACAGATACATTTTTGTGTGATTTAGTAATACCACAGAACTTGAGTATGAATTAAAAACTCTTAGAAGGGTACAGTTGTTCTGATCTCAAGGTGGTTTTTCTCCTGTGCCATACTTAGGCCGTATTTGGTGAACCTCCTGCCCTGTCTAACGCGGATAAGTAAGAGACCTGAAGAATCGGTGCAAGAGACGCTGGCTGCAGCGATACCCAAAATCATGGCAGCCTTTGGCAATTTTGCAAATGACAATGAGATTAAGGTACCTTTCTTTACCCTCTTAGTGCTCCCTGTTATATCCCAAAGCATAGTGAGTTATCAGCATTACCAGTCAGATGGTACAGAAAGCAGCCTTACTGCTGCATGTCTGATAAGGCAGTAGTTGCCTCTGCTTGATGTGCATGAAGTAATGTTTTGAATAAATGAAAAATACATTTGCTGGCTTTCTTAGTTCACTTCTGATAAAAAGTTAAGTAAGGTGTCTTTGTTTTTAGGTTTTATTGAAGGCTTTCATAGCTAATCTTAAATCCAGTTCCCCCACTATCCGGCGAACAGCAGCAGGATCAGCAGTAAGCATCTGTCAACATTCACGAAGAGCACAGTATTTTTATGCCTGGTTATTGAATGTGCTTTTAGGTAAGAGGGCAAAAAAATTAATTCACTTTATGTGTAAGGAACGTTACGTGTTTTTCCAGGTAAGAATATATATTGCTTTGCATATGTGAAAGGTTTTCAGGTAAAGGAAGGATACTTAGACTGCCATACTGCTGATACTTTCTCTGGTGTTAAGTTAGAGGGAGATACTTCTAAAGCTATTTGTCTCTCTCTCTGTGCTGCAATGCTAGTAAGTAATATTGAAAAGAAGTAGCTAAGGCTATGGAAGCAAGTAGCTTGTTGGAAAATGAGGATGTCTAAGGATTCTGGGTGAACTTGTGCAGCATGAGGAGTCTGAAGACTTGCATGGTCCATCCTTGGCTGCTAGTGCAGCAGGTCTGAAGTGGAGGATACCCTGCTGTGCTCTGGGCCATGATCACATACCCTGTGACCTTTCTTAGAAGGGCCACCACAGATTCTGTTACAACTTAGAGCAGAAATGGAGGGGGTTTTTATTTAAAGCACACAACTTTGTATCAGGTATTGCTTCCATATTTCTTCAGCTGGGAAGTTTGCCTGGTTTTCGGGTTGTTTTGCAAGTCATGACAAGAGGCATCTCTGGGTTTCAGTGAAAACTTGCCTCAGTTTTGTCATTGACAAGGGGTTCTTTGCTATGTAGACTGTATTGCAAAAGGAGAGTTAAGGAAGATCAACAGATACATAGGGTGTTACCATGTTAGCCTTGCTGCTTTCAAGAAGTGTGAAAAATTCAAATGCTACATTGTGATTTTCCTCCTAAAATGATGTGTGATAATGTCCTTGGCAATGATTAAGAATTCATACAAACACAAATGGGAACTCCCAAGAATTGACTCTGGTTTTTTTTCTCCTCTCTGGATAAAAGGTTGTGTTTTCTTCCATAACTTATATTGGTTTGTAGTTTGCTTTGGGGTTGGTTGTCCTTAGCAGGTAGGTATATGGAAGAAAGTTCCCAAAACAGGGCAAAGTGCAAATATCTTCCATTAGGATAGTTGCATCAGTGCATCTGTGAGCAAGGAAATTACACTTGGGTGTAAACTGTCAAGTGGAGAGATGAGGCAGGTGAGAGGAGCAAGAGAGTCTAGATCATTTGGTGAAAGCATCAGCTATTACAAAAAAAATATTTTTTTTGTGTTTTTATGGAGTAAAAAGAGGGAGAGAAACAGAGAAGGTGAGACAGGGTCCTCTGATCATTTTCCCATGTTGCTTAATTGATTGTTGGTAATATGAAATGCATGTTTTCAAATATTTGAAATGTTTCGTTTGGAAAGCACTCTTGAATTGCTGCTGGGTTTTGGTTGTTCTGTTTTGTTGGGTTTTTTTATTTAAAGAAGCTCTTATATGGACTACATGAAATAACATTTGTGTTGAAACTAACCACTGTCAGTAAGTCAGTAAGTTATGTGGCCACTTTGTTTCTCCCCTCAGGCTTGTTGGTTCCTGTAGAAGATGATCGTCCTACTCTTTTAATTTTGGGTGTTTTACTTACACTAAGGTATCTCATACCTTTATTGCAACAACAAGTAAAAGATACCAGCCTGAAAGGCAGTTTTGGTGTAACAAGGAAAGAAACAGAGATTTCACCTTCACCAGAACAACTTATACAGGTAAAATATGAATAATAACCCTTACCTGAAGAGGACTAAGGGAGGAAAATAAATCTTGATCCAGCATTAGTTTGATACTGAACACTCTGAATTCTCAAATTCCTGTTTATCTTGATAAAATGATCGTTGGTCCAGTGACTGGAATTATTGATAACTAATGACCAGAAATCCCAGAAAAATAAATCAGCAGTTCATGTTAGGTATGCCTGAAGGAGCCAAAAACTTCTTCTGGTACCTTTGATGTACCTTCCTTCTGTAACAATGAAAAGAAACAACTTATTTCTACCAAAAAGGCAGTTAAGTGACTACAATTGATTGACATTTCCCCCTTGGAAGATTGGGATGAAATCAGATACACCAAGCATCAGTTATTCTTAATTCATTGCTGAAATTTGATGTTGTATAGGATAAGACAAAATATGTTCTGTCTTCATAGAGACTTATTCCAGTACTCTGCTGGCTTTCAGGTTTATGAACTGACTCTGCACTATACCCAGCATCAGGACCATAATGTTGTGACTGGAGCTTTAGAATTGCTCCAGCAGCTCTTTAGAACACCCCCCCCTGAACTGCTGCATGCCCTGACTGCCTGTGGGGGCATTGCTCAGGTCAGTGTGTCCAAAGATGACCCTGCCAGCAGGAGCCGCAGTGGGAGCATAGTGGAACTTATAGGTAAGCTCTGCTCTTGGTGGTTACAGGAAATGAACATACAACATCAGCTCTGCTTCTCAGTGTTAGCAAAAGCATGAAGGTTAAGTGAAATGTATGAAGTTATGCATGGCATTCTTTTTTCCCCAGGTACAGTAGAAGTTTGTTCCCTCCTTCTTCTAAGTGGGTATTCGTTCATTGATTAATGACCAGCTTCAGAGTTTGGTTTTTTTTTACTGTTGGTGTTGATGATTTTTTTTATTACACCAAACAAGTTGAATATAGTGACTTTTTTTTACCCCACAAAATGAATGTTGTTCTTACCAATCATCTGACAGCTGTGATTAATAAAAGGAAATCTAATCACAATTTGTATTAACTGAGAGCCCCTTGCTGAGTACCAAAACCAGCATGAAATTAAAGCATGACTTAAGCTTACCCTTAACTGTTAAAATCAGCTATCAGCTTTCTTGTCTGTGGAGTGCATGTTCTTGAAATTCTCTTAACTGCCATATACTTGTTTCAAAAGATGCAGTCTCTGATTGGATTTTTGTGAGGAGTCTGTACTGAACTAATGGGTCAACCAATTTTACTGCTTCTGGAAGGTAAATTATTAGCTGGAAGCAATCATGGCAGGGAAATTTAGAACACATTTTTGAAAGTAAACTACACACAAGTGGCACAGAATATTTAATTCAGTGGTGAATGATCAAAAAACCTTGGATTTCAAAAGCAACAAGTTTGCTATTTCTACCTGGCTTTGGTTTTTGTTTGGATTTTTTTTCCCATTCATGGCTATTAGAATTCCTTCATGATTTCATTAGCTCTGTCTTTGCCCTGATGTGTTACTTTCTGTGATTTGCAGCTGGAGGGGGGTCTTCATGCAGCCCTGTTCTTGCAAGAAAGCATAAAGGTGATTATTTTTGAAAACAAATCTTTAATTGCATTCCTTCCTGATTTTTTTGGGGTTGTTTTTTTTTCCCCCTCCCACTTCATTGTCTTGCTGGACTTGGGTCTTCATTCACAATTGCCTGTGTTATCAGATGAGCTTAATCATTATAAATAATGAAAGAATTCTGATGCAATTTCTGATATTGCAATCAAGATATTCTAAAATCATTTAAAGCAATATAATTTTATTTTTGCCGTAGTTCACTGTCAAAGTTATGTTGATGATTAGTGATGCAATTTTAACTTCTTAAGAGCACATGGAAACATAATCTCTCTGAACAGGGCATTCTTCTTTTTCATGGTAATACTTAAGCATTAATGTAACTTGCAAAATTGTTAACTTTCCTGGTTTTGTTAGGCCTGATTTTTTCTCTGTAATTCACTAATGCACGTGTATGTTTGCA
Organism: Polioptila caerulea; assembly: GCA_013397295.1. Classification (NCBI taxonomy): domain Eukaryota; kingdom Metazoa; phylum Chordata; class Aves; order Passeriformes; family Certhiidae; genus Polioptila; species Polioptila caerulea. The sequence goes on from VYXF01008533.1 coordinate 1,801,125, forward strand.
TGCTTTTTTATTTCTTTTTCTGTTCTTGATGATTAATTCTATGCATTTTTTGTCTTGCTGTGTATATTTTCATTTATTTCCTCAATAGGTAATTCATTTAGCAGGATTTTAAAGAATACACTTTTCTCTGAAGTATTCTTTTCCCAGTTTGTGCATGAAACTACTTAATATTTAGTTGTATGTTTGCACTTTGATTAAAACCAGTCATATCTCTATGACAGAATCAATCTATAGCTGTGTAACACTTCCATCACCTGCATTAGGTGAGCAAAATGTTGTGAATGCAGTGAAGCTATGTTAGTGTAGGGCAGTCACTGCAAGCATTAGCAAGCAAGAGATGTGCAATGCTGAAGAGAAAAACCTCAAGGAAAAGTAATTTAAAACTAAATGAGATTAATGAACTTGCAGGACCATTACAGCTTATAGTTTTTCCAAATGTGTCCTTCAATCTTTATGTGCAAGGAATCTCATAATAATTTATCTCATAAATAACCTTATCTGTATGCTTTAAGAAGTAGATAAAATGTAAAGTAGTGGTTAAAGCTGAATGAAATAGTGCTTACAGGTGCAGTTATCATTTCTGGTTTAGAAAGGACAGATTGAAAGAATGGGTGTCTGAAAGTAGATACTGCTGCAGCATCCAAAGGTGAGACAGAATGCAACAAATGGGAATAACAACATATATCACATGTAAATAAAAAATGGTAAATTATCATTTAGGTTCTTTGTCTTGTTCGTTGTCTTCAGTGTAACTTTGAAGTATTAATAATAGTGGAAATCCAGTTAAAGTACTTGTTAAACACTAATCTTTCATTTGGTGAGAAAACATGGATGAGTCATCAGCTTCCATCCTTTTTCAAGATTACAGTATGAAGATTTTGTGGTCTGAGCAATGACATAAGCAATTTGAAGAAATCCCTTCACAGTTTTGTGCTTTGTGCAGGTTTATTTTCAAATTGTGATTTATTTCCTGCTGCTCTCCATTGTAGAAAGGAGGGAAAATCCAAGCCTATTTCCACTTCCTCCTTGAAGTAATTTTGCAGTCATACAGGGTAGTGGGCAATGGATGTAATGCTCCTTTATGTGTAGGGATGTAAAGTGAGGCTGATCTACAGAAATCTGTTCCACATCTTTACCATCTTGCTGCATCAGACCAACTTCAGTTCTGAGCAGCTGGCCTGCATTGGTTTGTTGATGTTTTAACTTCAGAAGATTATTTGCAGAAAAGGCTGAAAATTCCTTTTGAAATCAAAGCCCATGTTTTGAAAGCAACTTAACTGGATTTTTTTCTTATCAAATGGAGGAAAAGTATCCTGCTGCATGTGTTGTATACTCATTTGATACATTTAAGCATACAAAACCTAATGTGCCTAATGAGTGTTTTTCAGTGTTCTTGTTCTTTCACTTACTTTTAGAGGTGGTCAGCCATGGAAAGCAAAAGAACATCCTGGTTTGTTTCAGTTAAATGGATGTAAATGTGAAAAATAATAGAGAAGAATATATTACATTTTGTCCTTTTTGTTGGGAACTCCTAGCAGGATTTTATTCATTCATTCATAGGAGTGTGTAGTTCACAATTACTGTCATATTACATAGAAGGTATATGGAAATGCCATGTTTACTTTTCTACCTTCCTTACTGGTTTGAGTATCATAAATCGTGCTTTTGTGAGGAAGAAAAGTGGTTCTACAGTGGTACTGCTATGTATGAAAGCAGTGGAGAAAAATTAATTGATACAAAAGTGTGTTAATGCTTTTTTTACCCCTAAATAACTTGAGTAAGGTACAAAGGTGTTGACCTAGAGTTATCCAAACATTAGTTTCTTGCATGATGAATCTTAAACTACCAGTGCAGCTAAGTCTAAGCAAAATGGTCCTTCTCACAGCAGTTACTGTGAATCCCTCTGTCTCAGCAAGGGACTTGCAACCTCTAGAAGGCTGGTCTGAACAGCTCCCTCTGCACTCCATGTGCTGTCCCATGGACAGGCTTTGCAGTGCAGTTGTGTCCTTGGTTGCCTTCCAGGCAGTGTACATCTGCAGGTATCTTTCTCTTTCCACTGCCTGTAATTTAAGTAGATAATGCTCTGTGAGGAAGAGAGCTCTGTGGTGGTTGGGTTATGTTAGAAGTGGTTCTCGAGTTTCTTTGGCAAAAGCATCTCTGAACATTTTTTGCCTTGGTTATCCTTAGCTCTCAGTGGTTGTCCCTGGTTCATCACCCTGTCCCACCTGTGTTGCCTTGTGCTTCTAGTCTGCACTGCTCTTCTCCCTGGGCTTTTTCTATTCTGTTTTCTTTGGAGTTCCAAGCATCCTTTGATAATATTTGTAGCCTTAAGGAGGCTACCAAAAGCAGGTTGTTTATTCTGTTATGTCTGGTGCATTAATGCCCTTCAGAGTTGAGGGCAGACACCCAGATGCTAGGTATCCAGTCCTTAGGAATAGCACATATTTGATGAAATTAGTGGGATCCTAAATGTAGTCCACCAAAATAAACTAGAAGTAATAAGGTTATGGGTAGTTTCCTGAATAATTGCACTGGTAAATAAAATTACTTGACTGTTTCCTTGTCACTGCTGCCTGTTTATTTCCTGATGAATTAGTGAGGGACTGGATGTGCACTTTATTCATCCCCTTCTTCCTTTCATTTGTTACCTGTCAGAGCTATGAAAAATAATTTGGATAAACTTTTTAAAAAGTAGATTTCACATCTGACTTCAACATTTCAAGCTGACTGTAATTTTTGAGTACTAAAGGTTTTTCTTATATCACTTCTCAGGTAAAGTACTTCTTGGTGAAGAAGAAGGCTTGGATGATGATTCTGAAACCCGATCTGATGTCAGCTCTGCATCGTTTGCAGGTACCTGCCTTTCTCTTTAGCAGTGCAGTCAGCAAATACATTCTGTTATTGCTCTAGGCAAAATGTGTAAGTGATGTGTTATGGTGGTGAGGAAGTGTATGGGCATTTAAAAGGCATGGTAGACAAAACTGAAACCATAAATACTGCTGAGTGTAAAACTTAATGAAGTTGACTGCATTCATTTTTTAATGGGAGCTACTGGTAGAGATGGGGTGACATCTTTATAAAATGCCTCTTTTCTTTCCTGTAGTTTAACTGTTTCATTCCACACTTTCCTTAGCTAGTTTAGTATGTGGTTTAGCCTGTGTGTTCATGTCGAGACTGAAACACAAATTCAAACACTGAGTTGACCCGTAAATGCCTGTTTTGCAGCTTCTGTGAAGGGTGAGATGACCAGTGAACTGGCTTCTTCATCAGGTGTGTCGACAGGCGGGTCTGTGGGGAACTCAGCTGCTGATCCCACGGGACACGACATCATCACGGAGCAGCCCCGGTCGCAGCACACGCTGCAGTCGGACTCGGTGGACCTGGCGAGCTGTGATCTGACAAGTACAGCTGCTGAAGGGGAAGATGATGAAGTGCTCAGTCGAAGCTCCAGCCAGATCAGTGCTGTGCAGTCGGATGCCACTATGGATTTGAATGATGGCACACAGGCTTCCTCACCAATTAGTGACAGCTCTCAGACTACTACGGAGGGTCCTGACTCCGCTGTAACCCCTTCGGACAGTTCTGAAATTGTAAGTGTGCAGCGGGCAGAGGGGGGCTCTCCCTCTACTGAGGGGCCCGACATGTCCCAGAGCTCTTCCCTGGAGGGCCCAGGCTTGGATTCGTCTCCGTACTCATCTTCTACTTTTCAATCCTCAGCTAGTGACAGTGGAAAGGTCAGCAGCTCGCACCTCTGTTGGAGAGCTTGACCTCCTTTTAACACTTTCACTTCAGCAATAATGAAAAACTACAAAGCTGTAATCAGTGTGTTCTCTGGGTAGGTCGTGTGAAGGCATGACAGATTTCACTCACTGAAAGACTGGCAATATCAGAGTCTTGACATAAATATATCCTCTTAGTAATATATCTTTAATTTTGTATAGATATATTAATAATTGTTTTGATGCAGGAGGGTTAATGGAAGTGTTAAAGGGTGAACAGTTTATTTGGAATGATAAAGAAATATTTTTGGAACACAGTGCTTTACACTGCCTTCTGCCTTTGCTTTTACACTTGGCAGCACAGCTCATCTTTTTTTTTCCTTTTATTCCATCTTAAAATATTTCTCCTATAATGGGCAAATACTGCATGATTTGCAAATGTAGCAGTTACATATCTAATAAACACCTGAAATGTACATAAAATAGATCCAGTTTAGGACACTTGTCTCTCTTGGTAAATGTATTGTGAGGTTGTAATAAAAAAAACAAAGATAGAATTACTGGGAGCCAGAGCAGAAAATTCAAAACGGGAGAAAATTTAGAACATCTTAAGATTTTTTCAAACATTATCAAACATTTGACTCTAGTTTTTTGATAGTAATTTGGAAGACTAATAGTCCCTTAGCACTACAAAAAAGAGTAGATTTATAATCATGCTAAGCAAATACTTCTGCAAGTGTGAGGAATCAAGAACCAAAGGAGTGATGATAATTGCTCTCTGATTTAAATGAAGGCAGCGCAGAGGCCAAAGTGAGCAGGCATTTATTGACAAGGTGTGTTTATTGGCACAATGTGTTTATGCAAATTCTTGTCAGACTGTTCCATATGTCAGTTGGCATACTGTTTACAAGCACTAATTACATGTAAAGTTATCCTTTGATAATTGACAGACAAGTGGTTGTCCTAGTTACTGATACACAAGCTTTTTAATGAACAATTTCCAGGTGCTTGTAAGGACAAGAAGTAACTGAAGAAGTGTCCTGTTTTCTGATAAAATTAGTGAAGTTGTTTTTTTTACTTCACTGTCATTGATCATTATGATTAATTTTTATGGTTATTTATCCATATACCTACTGCCTATATATTGCCTTGGTTCCAAGGGCCAAACTCTCTTCCAGATGAGAACGTTTCAGTAGTCTCTGCTTTTGAATGAAGAAATTAAAATACTTTAAACTTATTTGTCCTTTCTTGTCCTACACAATGTGTTCTCAGTTAGACTTCACATATCCGGGACAAGTGAGGTTATGGGGGAGTTTAACTGCAAGAGCCACGTTCTGTTTGTGGCAGTAGAGGTGTTGGTTGTGATTTGTAACTGCTGAGAGAGAGACATTTGTGATGAGGGAGCAAGGGGACATCTGCAGGAGAGCAGTGGTCTGTTTTACGTTGTTCCTGTTGGTAGCCAAGTTCATGGCTCAGCTGGGAGACTCTCAGATGGGGCTATGCCTCCAATGGACCCAGAGCTGCAGGAGGAGGGCGAGTGCTTTGGGGCTTACATGCAGCTGGATGCTAATATTTATCAGGCTCATATTTGCTTTCACACTATTTCTAGGTTACTAACACTGCATGTTTCAAATTTAATACCCTGTGTAAAGATCAGTTATTTTAAGTCCTGTCCTTGCCCTGTGTAGGTTTTGGAGGGTGCTGAAGGACAGTATTCTGGAATGCAAATTGGGCAGCTACAGGATGAGGAAGATGAAGCTGCGAATATTCTCCAAGATGATTCATCAGAGTCCTTCAGAAATTCTTCTCTTGGTATGTTGGTAAATACAGGGGTGGGCCAGACTGGTGACTCCATTAAGACGTGTTCAGGTGCATCTGCACTCCCAAAGGAGTGAAGTCTCATGTAATGGCTACGAAAACCAAATAATTAGATGGTTATGTAAAATAAGGAATAGACTTCATCACTTGTGATCAATCACTTGTTTTGATAACTGCTAATTTATTTTTCATGTTTGTATAATTAAGTTTAATTCAAGTGCTTTTAGTTTGCATCTGAAATGGTATTTCATGAATTGCCTTTCTGTAAAGCTCTTCAGCAGCCTCACCTGCTGAAAACCATGAGCCATAGTAGGCAGCCCTCTGATAGCAGTGTGGATCGATTTACATCAAAAGAAGATGCAGTGGATGCTGGTGATCATGAGAACAAGGTGAGAAGTAGTCAGAGTGGTCAGTTTTAAAGTTCAAAGCAATGAAGTTAAAAAAAAAAATAGAGTTATGGTGAAGTAAATTAGTGATAAATGTGGGAAGCCTGTATGTGTGATATACCTCATTGTAGGTCAAAGTAACTCAGGTTGCACAGGGAATCTGAGTTACAGCCTGAATTTCATTTGATGTCAGGTGAATATGTAAGTGTTGATGTCTTAAATGCAATCACCAGCAAAGCTATACCACAACACCCTGTTGAGAACACAAACCCTTTTTGTCTGTGCATTAGTAGGCTATACTGATACTGTCTTACTTGAAACATCTTTGTGCTGGTTGCTACCTGTGAAGGTAACTTCATGATCTCCTCAGAGGTTAGTCTTCGAGCCTTGTGCCATTCCAGCTACAAGTTAGTGATTTCCTCTTACATTTTTTTAACTTTATTTTTGAACCTTGTTCTAAGCTGGTGTAAAAGTTTCATTTGTGGCAGGCAGAATTAGATCAGCTTGGACTATTAGGGAATTCTAAATGTGAAACTACAGAAAACTTTCAGTTTTCTTTGGAAACAACTTAGAAATAATATGCTTTTCATACAAAGTTTTTAAAGTTTGATGACAACAAGTGGTTTAGCGTGCTCTTCAGATGGAAACAGCAAGTTTAGGTAGTTTAGAAAAATCTACAATATAATGTTTCTGAAGTGAAATTGAACCAGTTCTGAAACTGGATATAAACTTCTCCAAAGCAATACATTTTGAGGCCTTTTTTTTTAATATATATTAGCCTACATATGAATATTATATATTCATTTTGTATTACACCTTTATACATTTGAGGATGTGTGGTATTTCTAAATCTTGTGCTAATATTTTATTTCAGTTGAAGGTTAATTTTTCTCTGTATAAACATTGTGATTTGCCTTCAATAGCCCTCCAGGGTCAAGGGGGACATCGGGCACTATACTGACAGGGACTGTGCTCCTTTGGTGCACTGTGTCAGGCTGCTGTCGGCCTCCTTCCTGCTCACTGGGGACAAAGGAGGTACGTTTGTCTCGGGCTTCACTGCTTCTCTGTGGCTCAGTGTACAAAGCTGGAAATGTGATCACTTTGCTCTGTCTTGGTTTTGATCTCACTTTGTTGGAAATGTTGGACTTGTTCTGTGGCAGTCCCAAAGCATCACATCTTCATTTTTTAAAATACATCCAGACTTAACCCCATTCCTGTCATGGTATATGACTGATTTAAGATGTTTGTTCTTTTTCACTTTTCTAGACTCTTACTTGCTCATGTGCCCATATAATGCATTGTTTTTGAAGGAGCTGGAATTATGTTATATTTGAGTATTTCAAGTATATTTCAAATGCAGTTTATTTGAGGAAAGCAAAAAAGAAGCCTGTATATCACTGCTGTCTCTGATAAACTGGAACTGCTTACTCTGCCTTTGTATTTTTATTCAGGCTAAGCTATTTTATTTTATATACTGTTACTAATTAAATTTAAAACAATTCAGGAAGCCTTGAAATAGCTTCCTTTTAATAATTTTTGTTTCTTCCCTGCAGCTTTAGTTCCTGATAGAGATGTGAGAGTCAGTGTAAAAGCCTTGGCAGTGAGTTGTGTTGGAGCAGCTGTTGCCCTTCACCCTGAGTCCTTCTTCAGCAAACTGTATAAAACACCTCTGGAGGCAATGGGAGAAGAGTATGGTACGTTGCAGTTCACATATCCCATTTTAATAGTGTGTCTGGGTTTCCAAAAAAGTGAGGCAGCACCTATGCTGAAAACTCCGAACCCAGTTTAGTATTTGTGAACAAATATTGCACAAATTGGAGTGAACGTACTGTGCATGTGGTGAGGTATATATTTTGTAGTAAGATTTAAGTTTCAGTGGATGATCTTGTAGAGCGCCTGACAAGTTGAAGCTGTTTTCAAACAATGATTATGTAGAAGGGGGCTGTTCATTTCACAGATGTTTTCTTCTGATTCAATTTAGTCTCTAATCTTATAGATGGTTTCTGAGCCATTAGGTTCATTTTTACAAGTGAATCACAGGGACCTGGAGTGTGCAGCTGGTTTGATACCTTGATCAAAATGCTGCTTCTATTTTCTTGCAGCATTTTGTGTACAGTTGAAATAAATCACTAGTGTTTTTATATATGAAATCATTGGTCTGAGTGGTGTGATTGATCTGCAGATTGCAGGCACAGAAAGGGATCTCAGAAGGGGAGAACTATGGTGGGCATAATTTGGATGTGCTGGTGTTGATTGTCCAATAGTTGAGACCTCCACTGTAACATTTTTATCAATCAGTAAAGTCTAATACTAGTATTTTTAAAATAAAGTAGTTGTAACTTATTTTCTTAGAGGAGCAATATGTATCAGACATTCTGAACTATATTGACCATGGAGATCCCCAGATTAGAGGAGCTACTGCCATTCTCTGTGGAACAATTGTCAACTCCATTCTAATTAAATCCCGCTTTGATGTGGAAAAGTGGCTGATAAATGTTAGAAGTTCAACAGGTAACTATTTGTTTTACTGGTGTCTTTTAATATAACATTGCAATGTTTCATTGCTCAAAATTGGTTTTTTGGTTTTGTTTGTTTTTTTTTTTTTTTAGGAAATCTCTTTTCCTTGATAGACTGCATACCTCTGTTACAGAAAACATTGAAAGATGAGTCCTCTGTTACATGCAAACTGGCTTGTACAGCTGTGAGGGTAAGCAGTAGGAATTTATTTGCACCACCACAGATCACAGGGTTGTGATTCATTACTGGGATGCTGCTATGCACTGATGTCTAAACATGGAGCATAAAATGATTTCTTGCTGAAAAACGTTCTTGGCACGGAAAATAATTATGTGATTAGATTGTGTGACATTATAAATTATTACAGATGTCTCTCCTGAGAAATGTACTGGTATGAGCTTTACTGTTGCATTAACCAACAGTAGGATGAGTGTGTTAGAGAGAAAGGGTATCTAGGCTAAACAGGGGAGTGTGAACATATGACACCTGGTTGTAGCCTGTATTTGAAGAAGAAAAATTAAATGTGAGAAGTGGAAAATAAAGTAGTGATTATTTTCTGAAATAATATTTTTTAAAAGTGGGTAAGTTTCAGGAAAGCAAGTGGTTCAGATTGGGTGAAAGATCCCTCAGGCAGTTGTTAAAATGGAAATGACAGCTGAATTGGTCAGTGGTAGTTAAAGTTTGTGAGTTTTATTTCTGTAATAAAATCTGTGGAAGGTGTTTGGTGAAAACACAGAGGGGTGAAGGAGTGAGCTTTCTCTGAGGGTTTTTCCAGTGAAATAGAACATGGACAAACTGGAGGCTGAGGGAAATTCTTTTAATCAAGGAGAAGCACAGGGTAATTATTACAGCTTAAAGACCAGTAAGGCAAAGCATAAATTTTAGTAATGTGTGGATAGTTTGAGTATGGAAATTACGGTTTTATGTGCAAAGAGGAGGGGCTTGTGATACAGCTGAGGGAAGCAAATCCAAGTAGGTAAATGAGGCTGTCTTTTTAACCTCCTGTTCAGCAATCTTCATGTTTGTGTGCAGTGATTTAATGTGCGATTACACTTGTGATAATGGCTTTTTAGAAGACTTCCCCAGAATTGTTCACTTCAGGCAACTTAATAATAGTCAACTTTGGCTGTTGCTTTTTCTCAGTGTATAATGTGGCCTGACCTTGTACATTTTGGCAGAAATGTTCTAAGCCTTTTGGGTTGTTAATCCTCGAACAAGAAAGTGCATTTTGTGTAGTTAAATAAGACATGGAAGTGTGGAGTTCTCTGACTTTTTCCAAAGGTCACACATTGTGCCTATAGTTGAACATTCAAATATGGAGGTATGACTTTTTCAAAAACTTTGGAAATCAGAACCAGGTGTCTGAAAGTATCCTGTGGAAATTAGAGACTGTTTTTGAACAGATGAGGATATACTGCTTGTGGTGTTTAAGCCCTGTTAGCCCTCCTTTGGAGGATTGCTGTCTTATTTGTGAGGCCTGCATTCCTCTCCAGAAGTTAATTTCAGCAGCAGGTTTTAGCAGTTCACATGGACATGGTGTTCTGACCTTGCACAGTACCTAGCTCTGGTGCTTATCCCAGCTCTTATGCAGTAATTTTTTTAGTATTCTGAAGAAAAAAATCAGGTAATTTTTTTTTTTTAATGACTTTCATTCTGCTTTTCAGAAAATCTCTACTGTATTATAACTGGAAGTTGTTTTTTCTTCTCAGCATTGCATCATGAGCTTATGCAGTAGCAGTTACAGTGAACTAGGTTTGCAATTGATTGTTGACCTCCTTACTCTGAAGAACAGCTCGTATTGGCTCGTAAGGACAGAACTTCTGGAAACACTGGCAGAGGTAGATTTTCGGTGAGTGTATTTTCCTGTGGGTGTAGTAGCTGAAGTGCAGAGAAGTGTAGGAAACTCTTAACTGTAATGGTGCAATTTCTTCTGAAGCATTAATGAGTTTCATAAAACTAATTCAGATCAGTCAATCCTGTGTGAATTCCATTGTCAGGTTACCACTGACTGCACAACCAAGCCCAGTCCTAGTATTGAAGTTTTCAGTTCATTGGTCGGTTGTATCAACTCTTCTGTAAGTGTGATCAGAGAGGGACCACATAATTTGGAATCTAGCTTAGGTTTTCTGTCCGGTTTTGTGTGTTTTTAAAGATAAAGTCCCTGACTTGTCTTCTGTTGTCAGCTCTCTGTAGTCACTCAGTTTCTGTAAATACTGAAATAAATGTGACTTGTTCCTTTTCTTGCATTCTCTCATTCTTTATTGGTTCTTCCAAGCTGAAAGACAAAAGATGTGTATTTGAAAAGTCTTCAAGTTATCCTTAGTCATACACAATTCATGCTATACACATACTGTTTGTGAATAGTGTTATTTGGAATGTGTTACTGTCTTTGCAAAATAGTCTGATGATTCTGTGCATGGGTAAAAGTGCAATTATAATAATGGTTTTTAAATAATGTTTTTTTAGCAGAAGGACTATTTTTCTTCAGTTGCACTAGCCAGATAGTAAGTTAGCAAATACCTTACCTTTTCTAAAGGTTACAAAAAGTGTTTACTACTTACATTTTCCCAATAAATGTGTTTTTAAAAAATAAGTAGAAAGAACCCTCTGAGCAGTGAAGGGAGAAATAACACACAATGCTATCTAATGTACTCTAAATTCTATTTTGTTATAGGCTAGTCAACTTCTTGGAAGGAAAAACTGAGAGCTTGCACAGAGGTGTCCATCATTATACTGGTGTAAGTAAATTATTTAATCAGTATATTGTGTTTCTGGATTAAGGTACCAGTGCAATGTCATCACTTTGTTTTTAAATTCTCTCAACGCTGATGGCTGTTGTATTTCTTGTGCAAATAGACTCACATTCTAAAACATATACAATTTGGAATATACTTACTATGGAGATTTATTTTCTCTGGTGTATTTGTGTGTTTTGTGGCTTGTTCTTTTATAGCTTAAAAATAAGTTACACATTTGTGTAGTTTGAGAATGTGATTGGCCGTGTTAAGGTAAAGATGGTCTTGCAGGCTTGTATGACAGATGAAACCTCACTTGTTAACTCTCTTTAACAATATGGTCAAATGATGAAAATGGTCAGTGAACTTTATTTACTGTGCTGATTTATTTTCTAGCTATTAAAGCTCCAAGAGAGAGTACTTGAAAATGTTGTAATAAATCTACTTGGAGATGAAGATCCAAGAGTGAGACATGTGGCTGCAGCTTCATTAATGAGGTATATGTGACATTTTTATTTCTAGGAAAATAAAAAGTAGTTTAGAAAGATATATGCATATTGGTGTGTAACCTGTAACTGAAATAATCACTTGGATGTTTTTAATATACAAATGTATATATCTATATGCATATATATATATTTGTTCAAAAGAGAGATGGGAAACAAATGCATCTTTCTGGTACCTGAAGCATGCATCATTCTGACTCATCAGGCAGTTGTACTTTGCTTTCAATTAGCAATCCAATTACATTAAATTACATTCTGAGGTTATTAAATTGTATTACATTCTGAGGGTCACTTTCAGCTTCTTCAGAATATTTTTCTTCATGCTGAAGTGGTTTGTTAAGTATCCTGGAAGTGACTGTTTGACTTCAAATGTTGCAGTTCTACAGATTTGTCCCAACTCCCAGCCACTGGTTGTACACAGTGTATCTTAAAACTTTTGTGCTCACTGATCATAATGCAACAGCTAATTTTGTTTGCAAAGCAGATGTTTGCTGTAACCTACCACAATTATAGTTGCTGTACAGATAAATGCACCAAAGGGTAAGGATTAATTGGTAGTTTTTTTTCTGGAATTCAGAGACTTAAATTTTATGTTTAAAGAAGTTAGGAGCATGTAATCCTGAATTCGTGGTATATTTTATTATCAGAGGAGTTTCTTTCCTAGATTTTTCATACTATTAATTACTCTCCATTCCTAATAATAAATAAAGGACAACAACACTTGTAAAGTCCTGACATTTAAAAGTGTTTATATTGCCAAAGCAGCTCAGCAGAGGAATCAGGAACTGTTGCATCATAGAGCTTGTTGCTTTTATGAAGGAATTTGATTCTGAAATGGTGTTATTTTATTAAATGAGTGATGACAAGTTGAAGTGTTTTTCTATCTTCATACTGACTTAGTGACAGGAGGTGTGTTAAGATTGGAAAAGATTGCCCAAGAAAGCCAATACAAGCTTGCAGAGACCCCTTGAAACATCCAGTATGGACATTCAGTGGAAGTACTCTCACTGAGGTTACAAAAACATGAGTACAATAACTTTTGACTTTTACATAAGTTGAAAATATGATTGTTCAAGAAGACTGGATTTGATTTTATGTTTAGGTTTTGCTGCATAGAAATCAGATGGTACAAAGTTACTCTTTTCAGGTAAAAATTAGTTCTCAGTTGATACAGATACTCCTGGAGAAAATACCTGGGGAGATCAGGGAACAAGAGAGAAGTAATCTACGTAAGTGTTTGTTGTGGTATGTATGGGAAGGTATCTCCAGAAAAGACTTTTTTTTAAAATTACTGTATGTGTGGAGCTGTTGCTTTGTCCTGACTTGAGCTCCTTGATAGTAATGAAGAGTAGTTACATAAAGATGAAGTCAGCTTAATGAATTTTAGTAACAGCTTTTATTTACAATTTGATATGTGTAATTAGCATATATAGCTTGCTGCAATGTATATTAAATGTACTTTAAACTGGGTGTTAAATAATATCTGATAATAATTTCTCTTTTTGACACTTAATTTTCTTTCAGGCTTGTTCCAAAGCTGTTTTATAACTGTGATCAAGGGCAGGCTGACCCAGTTGTGGCAGTAGCACGAGACCAAAGCAGTGTCTACCTGAAACTCCTCATGCATGAAACACAGCCCCCGTCTCACTTTGCAGTGAGCACTATCACCAGGTGTGTTACTGCCTGGCCTTGCTTCAAAAGGAGTGGAGACCCAAATTTCACTTTGCAGTGTCTGGGGTTGTAGTTAAATCCTGCAAATCCACAAGCTTATCAATTCTTTTTCTAGTCTCTAGGAGCACCTGTAGTAGGTTTAAGCTCCACAGAAACTGGCTCATGTTCAAAGAATACACTGTGAGTTACTGGTGATGTGCTCACTCACTGAGAGTCCTTGTTTTGAGATAGTTTCTTCTCTCCATCCTTAAGTCACCCTACTTGTCCATTAAATAATAAAACCAGGTGCAGCTTTTCAAGGTAATTTTATGTATGTTACTGTTCTTCAGGTGTGTTGATCCAGATTTATAACTCTCCACATCCTGCTTGATGATTATAGTTACAGAAGGCTGTATACCCTTTATAATTTAAAAAAAAAATCTTGTTTTGATAGTGTGATCTTGTATTTTTGCTTTCATCTTGGCTTTTTCTGTCTTATAGATAGTATGATTTGTATATATTTATAGGAGCTATTGGCTTCTATCAGTTTGTCATACAAGTTTTTAGTTATATACCTTCTGGTATATGATCTTGGTCATGTCACTTAAGATATGTACTATAGTGTGGAAGCAATAGAACTTTGTAGATCCAGTGTTATTCTGTATAGAAAACAGACTTTTTCTACAGCAATAATCCAAAGTTGGTGAGCATGCAAAAATGTTGAATGGATTTGAGCAACAACAAAGACTGATGTTAAATTGGTGGTCATTTCTGAAGTATCTAGTTAGATATTGACAGTTGATTTCTGTTTGCTAGCAAAGAGAATTTATTTATAAATTAAATAGCATTTATTAATACAAGCCCAAAAATATTATAATATAATATGGTATTTAGACTATTCTCTGGTTTTGTGTGTTACAAGCAGTCTGTGAAATGCATAATAGTAATTTAAGCTTAAATATTTAAGTATTTAAGTAATAAAATTAATAATTTTTGATTGGGATGGGGATTTTTAAGTACATGTTTTAGTGGGCATAAATGTTTTTATTTCAGAACATACAGAGGTTACAATATGCTGCCAAGTCCAACAGATGTCACTATGGAAAACAACCTTTCAAGGGTTATTGCAGCAATTTCCCATGCATTGACAATATCCACTACAAGAGCACTTACGGTGAGTAAGTGCTTATATGTGAGTTATTGTACATTGGAGTTCCTTTGAGTTTTCTTGCTTTGGTGGCTGACCTTTTCCTGTTTTGTGTGCTTGCTTTATTTTTTATGATTTTCTGACTATATTTGTATCTGCAGCTTTTGTACTGTGACAATGGCAGTAGTAATAGATTTAATTCTCATTCTTAAGATACCACGTTGCTAACTCTTCCCATGGTGAAACTAATTCAATTCTTGGTGTTTACATTTTAGTTTGGCTGCTGTGAAGCTTTGTGTCTTCTCTCCACAACATTTCCAGTCTGCACCTGGAGTGTGGGATGGCACTGTGGGTATGTTCCCCCTTTTGTTAATCGAGCTTCTGAAAGTCATGTTTGTGAAACAGAAGCAGACTTACTTAGGCATCAGAAGTCCTGGTTTAGATAGATGCAGTTGAGCTTATCTTAGCAGTTCTTTAAGAACTTCATACAGAATACAGAAGATTATAACTTCAGGTTGTCAGGGTGTTAAGTGCCAGCGTTTGTCATCCCTGGAGCCATGATGTCTGTCACAGGAATTGGCTGCAGCTGCTCTTATAGAAAGATGGATATAGTCAGCATCTATGAAATATGATATAGGAGAAAATATTCCATGCTTTTGAAAGGATGTTTATCTTTGGAATATTGTATTTTGTAGTATCTCTTGAAAATTTGAACACTAAAATTTTCATCTTGGTTTCATGTCTATGTTGAAAAATGATGAGTCAAGGATCTGGTTTGTCTTGGCTTCTATAATAATGTCAGATGCATTTAAATTGTTCTCATTTGGCACACTGAGTGGGAACAGCAAATTGGCTATCTATAATACTTAAGGGTTAATGTAGGTTACACATGATAGCCCCAAATTGCTTACATTCTGAAGAGTATCTTCAGGATGAAAATGTACAGGTGGCAGCCTAAAAGGTTTGATTTTGCCTCTTATTAGTGCTGTGCCATGTGAGCAGTAAAATTAGCTACTGGAGATGTGCACCTGTGGAGCTGGTTTTGTTTTAAATAGATTTAACATAATTTGTGTTGATTTTCTTTGTTGCTGTCATTGTATCTCTTACTCTATTCAATTAGGAAGTTTTGTCTTATTTTATAACCAAAACCCAAACCCAATAAAACAAGCCTCCCTCAGATGCTGTTCTTGTCAGCAGGCCCTTTCTTCCCTTGCTGGTCCCAAGTGTGGTGTGCTCTGTACATGTGGTATAAAAGGTGTGGTCCAGTGGTAACAAAAGAAGTACTTCAGGATGTGAGCAGTACTTAGCTGGAAAAGAAAATCAATTTATCTTCTCTTCTACATACCTTAAAAATGCTGTTTTAAAGGTTTAACTAATATTTATAAGTGATTAATGACATAGCATTTGCCCTTTCCTCTGATGCCTTCTTCACAAATTTTTGGCCAGTGTTTATGCTAATTTGGATTGTAATTTTATTTTTGTGGAATGATATGGATGTTTATTGTTCTGGATAGTAAGAATATAATAACATGGATGGTAACATGAGAATTTTGCCAAAATTCCTTCCTATCTTAAGTATTGTTGTTCTTGTGATTAAGAAGTTACTGGAACTGCTGCATTCCAACTCTGTAGAGCTCAATATGGATTAAGTCTGTGAAACTACTTTACAAAAACCAAAAGAAGGCACTGTAATTACTTCTGGAGCTGTATCAAAATAATAGCTATACTTAGTGTCAGTTTAATTTTCTGAAATTCCTGTAGTTGTGTCAGACCAAGTGACTATATTAGATTTTAATTATTTCAGATTAAAAAATATTTTGAAAGATTTCCAGATTCCCTTTATTTAGAGGTTATGTAAAGTCTTTTCCTGAAAGAAACTGAAGTATTTAAGTCTTACAGCTTTGAAGTCATGTGTGTAATTCACAGTGTATTCTGCCAAACATCTTCTGGTGATCTCGGCCTGCTCTTTCTTAAACTTGACTTCCATGGGAAAATCTGATCTTATAATTATTGTCAAGGAAAATACAGAATGCAGCAGAAAACTACCATCTTTGGACAGTGTTCACTCAAATAATATAGAGGATTTGATGGAATGCAATTGTTTTATTAATTTCTTGTCTCTTTAAAGCAGTATCTTGTTACATTGCAGTACTGCAACTAATGTCTCCCATCCCTGCCTTGCATATACACAAGACTTAACTGAAGATAGTTCAGGATTGTAGTAGTTAGCAAATAAATACAGAATTCTTCAGTTTATCAGTAGATGTCACTATAGCCTTGATATTTGCTATAAAAAGAAGGTAATAGCTGTTAAAGAAACCAGGGTATTGTCAGGTCTCTGCTGCAAATTGCTTCTTGAAGTTGTATTTGAGTGTTAAATGTGTACTTCTGTAGCACAGATGTCAATTCATTAGATTAGCTGTCTACTCGACTGTTGGTTTTCTCAGGACTTTTAATTTGCCAAAAGGGGGGGAAAAAGTTATGACATTCCAAAATTGAACTTCCAGTGTTTCCCAGCCAAGTTCTTCAGATGAAGCTCAGAAGGGCTGCACCATTGGTATGGCTGGCTTGGTCCTGTCTCTCCTTTCATCAGCGTGGTTTCCACTGGACCTCTCAGCACATCAGGATGCTTTGATTTTGACTGGAAACTTGCTTGCAGGTAAGGCAGGACAAGAAAAGTAGGATTGTCCTAGTATTTTTACCATTAGGATTAGAAGGGCCATATCTCACTCTGTTCTGATTGTATGCCATGAAAAACTTGCAAGATTAAGCCAAAGAGGTAAAGAAGGAGCGTGCACTCAGGAGGTTTGAAAAGAAACTTTTTTGTTGGAAATTTCCTCCAGTTGCCTAAGGCCTTGTTTAGTACAAGCTGGATACAAAGAACTCAAATTTTGTTGGTTTTGTTTTAAACTGTGCAGCTCCTCCTGGCTTTGAAATTCTGATTGAATTTCTGTTCTTGTAGACACAATGTAACATATACATGATAACATAGATGCAACACATACATGTAACACAATGTAAAATATAACCATATCTACCTTCAATATATTCTGGTGCTTAATTCCCAGTTTTGTCTCCTATTTCCTGAAATTGCAGCAAGTGCTCCCAAGTGCTTAAAGAATCCCTGGAGTGCTGAAGAAGATGCAAACCAAGGTGCTGCAAAGCAGGAGGAGCCCTGGCCGGCTCTGGCAGATCGAGCTCTTGTCACTTTAGTAGAGCAGCTCTTTTCTCATCTGCTGAAGGTCATTAATATTTGTGCACATGTGATGGATGATGTTGCTCCTGGTCCAGCAGTAAAGGTATATATTAAAAATGAAAAAATAAAATTATGTGACTTAGGTACTGTTGTGCTATAGGCCTCTTCACGTTATAGACTTGATACAGGTATCTAATTCCTTGATAGTGACTCCACTCTGTGTAGTAAAGCAAGTACCATGAAAAAAAAAGCATATTTTTCTTCACATAACAGATTTTTCTTTAGTTCTGAAGTGTTTAAAATACTACCCTAAATTTTGAGTCTTTTATTCCTGCTGACTTCACTTGGAACATTAATTCAGTGAGGAGTATATAGAGTGCATGAAGTATTGGATTGCATACTCTGGGAAATGTGTTGACTTCTGAGTTGGCTGGTTGTAATGCTCTGAGCTCCTTTTGGGGCTAAAAATAATTCTTTTATCTTCTGAATATCCTGTAAAATATTTTGACTTCTGTAATAGCTTATATGAGGTACTTCCAGGTTTGGGGGTTTTTGAGATTTTTTTGAGGCATATACATTTAGAGACTGATTTGGAAACTGTAAGACAGTATTGTTCAGATCAGTACATTTTTCATATTTTAAAAATGTTTGAATACAATTTTGACACTCCTTTATCTGGAATCAAAAAGAACTATAGTCATTGAGCTCTAATTTCATTTTATTGGCTTATGCTGAAGCTGAAAATTCATCTCATTGGCCTATGCTGAAGTTGAAAATAAAGTAGGGAATATATTAAACAATTTCCTTTTCACACAGGAAATTCATGTCCTGAACCTGAAACATTTCAATTTAACTGACAGTCAAATGAAGGGGAGTTTAAACAAAAGAAGAATATGCTTGTATTTGTGTAGAAAAAGAAAAACTACTTGTGCTTATAAAACTAATAAAGCTTCTTTTAATTCTAGGCAGCATTACCTTCTCTCACAAACCCACCTTCTCTTAGTCCGATTCGGAGAAAGGGGAAAGAGAGGGAGTCTGTGGAACAGGCATCTGTGCCAATGAGCCCTAAAAAGAGTGGTGAAGCAAGTCCAGGTAAGCACTTCACTCCTGGTAACCCTTCCCTCCACCTGCCCTACACCATGTGGTTACAGCAGAGAGAGAAGTAATAGAACTGAGTAACCTGTCTGGAGTTTCACTTCAAGAGGCTGGCAGGGTGCTGCATTGGTGGAAAGGCAGCTGTGGGTGGGGGCTTCTTCACTCTTTTGGTTTTTATTAACTGTTAGCTGAAAATTAACTGTATTTTTCAGAACCTGCTTCAAAGCACTGCTGAATCCTTTTTCTCACTTTTTCTGAATCTACTCAGCTATTGACTAAAGTAATTTGCACATAGGTTACTTAAAAGAAATTTGGAAGTTGCTTTCCAGCTTATGGCAGGAGTGACTTACATTGCTTTTGGAAATGAGATTCTGAATCTTGAAACCTTTTCTTTCCTTAGTGATGAATGAAGGAAACGTGTTAATTCTGTTTTGTAAATTGTGCACACACTTCAGTACTAAGCCCTCTGGGTTAATGTCTTTCACCACAGCAGGCTGGATCATTGTAATGCTCTTAATTTTCCAGTTGTGCACAGTGTGTTTCTGCAGTTTGGAATATACATGTGGAAAGAAAAAACCATGCTGTTTAATAATGCAAATGGAAAAGGCTTTTTGTGCTAATCTGTGATATTCTTTTAAGCTTCTAGGCAAACTGATGCTACAGGACCTGTTCCAACAAGTAAATCATCTTCAGTAGGAAGCTTTTATCATCTTCCATCATACCTGAAGTTATATGATGTCTTGAAAGCAACTCATGCTAATTATAAGGTACTGCATGCTATTGTTTGATTGGGCTACAGTGGGCTTGGATAATCACTTTGGTTCTTTCAAACAGGCTGTGCTTTTGTCAGTTCACTTGTTTACCTGTGTAAACAGTTTGTACACACAAAAAAAAGAATTTAAAGAAAGATCACAACTACCACCAATAAAAACAAAACCTGGCCAAACAAGAACCCGTGATAGGCACTGTCACCCTGTCGTTTCTCTGCTGTCATTATTGCTGGTACCAAATGACTCTGCTGGCTTGGCAATGCCAAATAAATACCCATGTCTGTTCTCTCTGCACTTTATTCCAGGATGGGGAAGCTTTTTCCTTATTAGTTCAGGTGACAGAAGATGCATTCCCTAGAGAGTTGGTCATCTGACAACATATACACTTCAAGGACTGTGATCTTATTATGCCTAATGTGTTTTTCAGAATTGTATCATCCAACTCTGCTGCTTGGCAAAGTCCTAGGCCTTCCTCAAGCAAGATCTCTTTTTTTTCCTTAGTCAAAGTGCAAGTCCTACCTTTCCAACACCATGTCAGTGATGTTGATTGAACTACACTGAAATTTTATTCAAAAGGTCATTTTGTGTCAATACTTCTTCCAGTAATTTGTATCTCCTTGTCAAGTAATTATTAAGGAAAAATGTGGTTTTATTTTCTGGGAACAGGTTACTTTGGATCTCCAGAACACTAGTGAGAAGTTTGGATGTTTCTTACGGTCTGCCTTAGATGTTCTCTCTCAAATCTTGGAACTTGCTACTCTTCAGGACATTGGAAAGGTATGACACTTGTTTGTTTCTTCTTTTGTAGTTAACTTGTCCAGTGTCTGTGGTTCTTACTGGAAGAAAGCACAGATCACTGATTTCAAAATTGCTACTCTTCCAAGGGGCAGTTGTCCTAGAAGTGTTGTGCTTCCATGAAGTGCAATAAAGTGCTAAAGCAGATCAAATTGCTGCTGTTGAAAACTGGAATAATTTTTTACTTTTTACATTTCATGTGGGGATTTTTTCTCCCCAGCCAGATGGTTTGCCTTCAGTTGTTCCCTATATTCATATGTTTAAATATACAAAATGTCAGAAGACCTATTGCCCTCCTCCCTCTCCTGTGTCTTGATATTTTTTCTCCTTAACTGTGGTATTAGACCTTGTAGTATTTTAAGATTAGGAGGAAAACGTTGAATTTTTATTTCTTTATGTAATTCCATGATTTCCCTTAAGTTAGTGTAGTTTTACTTAGTACAAAAACCTGTGCTACTGCCTATTTTTAACTGTCCTGTTTTATATAATGCAGAAAACCACAATTTAATGCACTTGGTTTTCTGATTTTCCAGTGTGTAGAAGAAATTTTGGGATATCTAAAATCGTGTTTCAACAGAGAGCCAACAATGGCAACAGTGTGTGTACAGCAGGTAAGGAGTTATTTTGTGTGTGTACAGCAGGTAAGGAGTTATTTTTTTATGTGTTATGTGAATGTTAATCCTGATGTCCTTTGGCTGTCAATTGGATACTAAGAGTGCCCATGTTTTTAAGGGAAGTGGTATGTAGAAACATTGGCCCAGGTGGAGCAAACAGAGCTTATTTTCTTTCATTTTCACTAATTGTTCTGTACATTAATACTATCTGAATAATGTGGTTTCCTCTTAAACTGTTTCCAATTCACTGAACTATTTTAGCTAATGTTTAGAAAACAAACTCATTTCCTACCTTACCAAAAGCTTTTTTAGCCAGTTGACTGCATCAAAAAGCCCTAGAAAGCAAAGAAGTGACTGCCTTAGTGATGGATTTCTTGTGAGCTTCCAGTTAAATATTTAGGTTTAAGTCCTTAAAGGTTAATTATGGTGAGAGACAAGTCAAGGGATTCTTTCTTGGAATGTTAACTTTTTTTCTTTTCCTTCCAATTTTCTTCTCTAGTTATTGAAAACATTGTTTGGGACAAATCTGGCCTCTCAGTATGATGGCTTGTCTTCAAACCCCAACAAAGCTCAAGGCAAAGCTCAGCGCTTGGGCTCCTCCAACCTGAGGCCTGGTCTCTACCACTATTGCTTCATGGCACCCTACACACACTTCACACAGGCCCTTGCTGATGCCAGTCTGAGGAACATGGTTCAGGCTGAGCAGGAGCACGACGCTTCAGGGTAACTTCCTTCCCTTCCATCATAATGTTAACTTGAGCTAGAGTCTGTTCTCAGTGGTTTTCATCACTGTGAGTGTCACTGAGGTGCTGTGTAACTTCAAAATGCATACTTAAGCAAAGCAACTTGTCTTGGTGAGGTCATCCTGCAGTGATCACTAACATGTTTTCCAAAGCGAAGTTAAGTCATTAAAATGAATATAATTGAAGTTTTTTAAAAGCATAATAGTTTTAAATGCTTGTGTTCAAAAGTATATTATTAATTTATAATTACAGCAAATAGTCAATATGTTAAAGGTAAAAGGATAACTAAGCAAAGACTGGAAAATCTTTCTCTGATCAAAGTGATCTTTGGTTTTACTAAGATTCTTAAGCAGTTAAGTAGATTAAGAGAAGTTGGCATTGGCAAAACAAAATGCATCTAAGGACAGTATATTTGTTGATTGTTTTTTTAATGTGTGTGGGGTTTTTTGTTTTTTTTTTTTATAATAGATGGTTTGATGTGCTGCAGAAAGTTTCTACACAGCTGAAAACTGGCATTTCCAGTGCAGCAAAACATCGTGCTGATAAGGTACTTGTACCTATGTTCTCCTGAAAGAGCTGTACTTTAGATTTAAGACATTTTTCCTGCTTTTGAAACTAATATGGCTTTGAATCAGAGACATGTTCAGATGTTAGATTACTTTAAAATCTCTCTATTACAGAATGCTATTCACAATCACATTCGTTTATTTGAACCCCTTGTCATAAAAGCATTGAAACAATACACAACAACAACGTCGGTACAGCTGCAGAGACAAGTTCTAGACTTGCTTGCTCAACTGGTTCAGCTGCGAGTTAACTACTGTCTTCTGGATTCAGATCAGGTTGGTACCTCACCACATTTACAAATTGTCACACAGGGATCTCACCAGGCTCAGTTAACATCTGCAGCAAAAATATTTCCAGCAGTCCATTCATTGTGCTGTAAGTGAAAACAAAGACTTAAAGGAGGATGAGACTCAATTTTCTGCCCCTCAGCCACAAATAGCTTCAGACTTCTGGGGTTTTTGCATGTAAATGACTCCTTGAGTTCTGCAACAACTATTTAAGAACTGCTCAGGAGATTGACTTTAGAAATAAAATGATGTGGACAACATAGTTTTATTAAATAAAACTTCATTTACAAATGGAAATACCTTCTTCCATACTGAAAGTATGGATTTCCTTATAACTGATAATGAGCAGCATTGGTTGACAACTATTGTTTGATGTTAATGGCAGTGAGGTGAGCTAGTGGCAAATACAGTAGTCTGTGTAGTTGTCCATAGAAGCAGTGAAAATGTAACATAAAATTTAAGTGGTTTACTTAGAAGTGTTTTATTTATATTTTATTATACTACAGTTATTTTCAGGTTTATAAATGAAAGTGACTTGCAATACTTAAGTTTTCCCTAAGTTCATAAAGAGAATTCTTTTCAATGCATAAGTACTTTGGATTTTATCTTGGTTTTGATTTTTGGCTGATTCTCAACTTCTTGACTGTAATACCTCAAATACTGCATTCCATGAGTGAAAGATGAAGTTATACTTAAAAATATACAGACCACAGGTTAAATGTGACATAAGTTCATGCAAGCTGTAATAAGCTTCAACAGGTTTCTCCATCTTCTGTAATTGCAGAGGGAACATTTCATAACATAGTGCAAATGATTTTCAGTGCCTGTCTATAACTGTCAAAATTGTTTCAACTGGGAATTAATGTCTCTGTTCTGATGCACACTTTATTCTCTCTTTAGGTGTTTATTGGATTTGTACTAAAGCAGTTTGAATACATTGAAGTAGGACAGTTCAGGTATGAAATGGGCTAAGATCCTTTGAACAGTCAGGGCTTGCAACTGCCTTGTTCTGAAAGACAGATTAGTGATGTATCACTAGTAATGATTAGATTTGCTTGTTATTTCTGCCTTGTGAGAAAGGGAGAGTTCTCTTCTGGGCAATGTGCTCATTTATTCTCTGGCTCCAATGGTAACTCTTTGAAAGTATTTTAGATTTTATGTGACTGAAGAAGTCAGGAAGTAACATGGAAAATAATAATAATCTTCAACTGTATTGTTTTGTTTCTCCATTTTGGTATTGCAAACCCATTCCTTTGGGCCCCCCTGCCAAAATTATGTTTCCAGAAATTAGCATTTCATTGCTAGATTCAATTGCTTAAGGGAGAGCTTCTTCTTCCTATTATGGATTCAGAGTGAATCCATATGTACTCTGGTCACTTGGTACACATTGTATAGGACCTAATAGATCATAAGCAAGGCAGTGAAATTTTTAATGTCAGTTATTTCTGTTTTTTCTCACACTTGAGTTTTAATGAAGAGAGAAGTTGTTGTTTTGCTCTGTGGATCTTCTACAGAAATAATCTAACATGCATTAGACAGTATATTATAATATCAGTAACTGTCATAGTCAAAGCTTGAAAGAAATCCCTGGGAAATAAGCCTATTTTACAGAGCAGGGCATAAAAATTACAGAAATATTGTGTGAAACCAGAACAACATATTCTTCAAAAAACCTTGACTGTAAAAAGATGAGTTTTACTGAACAAAGCTGAGCAATTTAAACGTGACACTTTCTTGTGTCTAAAAACTAATTTTTTGTTTTGTTTTCAGGGAGTCTGAAGCAATTATTCCTAATATCTTCTTTTTCCTGGTGTTGCTGTCTTATGAGCGATATCATTCCAAACAAATAATTGGAATTCCCAAGATCATTCAGCTGTGTGATGGTATCATGGCCAGTGGGAGGAAAGCTGTTACACATGGTAATTCTATTAAAAAAAAAGGAAAGAAAGAAAAAAGACATTGACACTTATTAGTAATAGTTCAGCAATAAATCCAGTGTTGACTACTAAGCTATAGAAAATTGTTATACTGAGTGTTTCAGAAGACACTAACTTTTAAGACATGAAATACTTCTCACCTAATTTCTTCAGGAAATTTATTCTATCATACTAACACGGATGCCCCACATTTTGCATTGTTCATAATTGCAACAAAGCTTCTATTTGAAACTTTATTCACTTAGTTCACAACTTAGCAGTATGTGCAAGGCTTTGATTTTAGTTTTTGGTCCTCTTCCCTTTCCTTCTACTTTCAGCCTTTAAGCAGAAGCATCTCTCTCATACTTGCCAGTGATTCTGCTGAGAAACACTTTATACAAATATTGGTTTTTTAGCTCTGTGAGAATGGGAAAATGTGTCCGTAATTGAAATTTTCTACAAGAAGTACAAAACCAGCCATCATTATACATGATAAATACAGGGTTGGTGGGTTTTTAGGTTTGGGTAAAACCTTTAATGAACTAGAACCCAGTTTACTTTCAGTAACTCAACTGTTCAAGAAATCACTGTTCAGGAGTGATTTGTCTCATACTAAAACAAATACATCTCATTTCAGCAATACCAGCTCTGCAACCCATTGTTCATGATCTCTTTGTGTTAAGAGGAACAAATAAAGCTGATGCTGGAAAAGAGCTGGAAACTCAGAAGGAGGTTGTAGTGTCAATGCTGCTGAGACTTATCCAGTACCATCAGGTAGGAGAGGACGATGAAGGGTCCCTCTTTGTGGTCTGTGAAAGGGTGACATGGCTGTGACTGCTAAAAGTGCTTCAGGCAATATTAGTTATTTTCTATACAAAACCGGAGTAGCTGGAGTCTGTGTGGAATCTCTCCTTAGAGAAAGAGTATGCAAAGATTTTTAAGGGTGTATGGGAAAGGTTCTACACTACAAATCAGTATTTCAGGCCAAGTAACATATCTGTGGAATTTCAGCATCAAGCCTAGAAAACGAAGCACTAAAAAGCTCCAGTTAGGATCATGATCTTGGCTGTGTTGCAGACAGAATAAAAAGAAGGTTGGTGGAAGAGAAGAAACTAAAAAGAATGGGAGTAAAATGGAAAAGGAGACAAGTTTAAAATTAGGAAAGATGCTGCATGGAGATGATTTAGATATTGCTGTACAGTAACAAAATCTTGTATAACACTTACTTGAACAAGGTAATGACACTGTTAATTAGGTATTTGTTATGACTTACTACTTTGACCCAGACTTTACGGGTTTGGAAAACATGTTTCTGCTTTGTAGGAGTGTAACAATGACTTTTGTCAATACACTTTGTTTTAAAGAAAAACATAAAAGTAATTTTAAGAGAAGTGTCATGATCAACATGGGATCTTACTGCTTATTCAGGTGCTTAACAAACCTAATGTGCCTTTCTTTCATAATGTGAAAATGCAGTTCTAGTGTATGCTAATGTAAGCTCTGTATTTTCTGAAAAAAGTCAGTACATCTTGTCAAAATAATTTGTTAGAACTGCGTGTTCAGATTGGGGTAATTTTGTGTATCCACATTTTCTTTTGAATTTGTAGTTTTATAATCATAAAATGACTAATATAACTATATGAAATGACACTCTGTAGACACATGATGTGAAATAGTGAATAACTTCGTGTTACATAAGGTACTGCAATTGCTGGCAGATCCCCCTCTGACATACTTAACCTATTAAAGACCACCCATGCACTTCTCTTCCCACACCATCCCATTTGTAGTTCTTATTCTGCCCTGTTCTGCTGGTGCAATACATATAAACTGACCCTGGGCTGTTCTATTATTCCCTGGCTGTAGCTGGGATGGTCTGCAGTGGTTTCCCTGGACATTTGAGTGGTTCCAAGAGCTGCAGCCTTCAACTTTTTTCTCTTTCAACTGGAGCTGCCACCCATGGAGCTCCAGGGTTTAATCTTTCCACCTGGAATTGCTCCTATCTCCTCTCTCCTGAGAAAATCTTTTGGGAAGAAAGTCACTTGGGAATCTCCCTCTCCCTAATCTGAACTATCTGAATTTCCTTTACAAGTGCTCTAACTTGTTTCCTGAAACAAATTCTTCTGTCCCCCTTCCCAGTCCATATATTAGTATTCTTGCTTGCTGTGTCTCTGCTCTGCCTGTCCTTCTAAGTGTGGTCTCCATAACCCTCAAACCTGTAACACATCCCGTTACCAGAAGTGCTCCTTGCTTGGTGTGCTCTATTATGTTGTCTCTTAAAACTTCTATGTGAAAGTAACATATCTCAAGTGAATGAGTCCCATAAAAATGTCTGTCTTGTTTCCTTGACCACATTTAAACTTTATTGGAGCTAGAGTCAAGACAGAGTATACATATGGAGAATTGCTCTCTTTCTTCCTCCTCTTTCTGTTGAATAAGTGGTGTGGTATTTAGATTTATGATTCTTTTTCCAGTTGAGTAGTGTTTTGACAAATACCATTTTAAAAGTACAAAGCAACTATTTTTTTCCCCTAGTTCATAAAAGTAACTAGAACATTCTTTGCAAACCACCACCAAAAAACTTGTAACTAAGAACAGGCTTTTAACCTGAAAATGGGGTTTCAAAAATGTGCCGTTTCTCATGTGGGTTTTTATTCCTTTTGTCTTTTTGGTAGGTAATTGAAATGAATGTTCTTTCCTACTATGATATTACTCAAACGTTTTCTGTTAGTATGGGTGTTTACTTACTTTTTTTTTGACTTTTCTTCAGGTGCTAGAAATGTTTATCCTGGTATTGCAGCAGTGTCATAAAGAAAATGAAGACAAATGGAAGAGATTGTCCCGGCAAATAGCTGACATCATTCTCCCAATGCTTGCAAAACAACAGGTGATTATATGATTGTTTTAATTCTATAAATGCCTTAAATAATTGCTGTAGTGTATGTATCAGTAGTGGCTTTGAGTATTTGATTTTACCTTTCTTTTATATGAAGACCAATTTTCTTGAAATTGTGCTTGCTATATCTGGAAAAAACGATTGCTGCAAGACAAACTTAGGTCTCTGAAGTGATGAAGTTCATATTTAAATGCATGAAGTATATGCAGTATGATGAAGACTGTCTCTAGGGGAAGGTCATTCTGTTTCTCTTAGATACATGATTATGTCAGAACATTTACTTAATGATGTGAAGATTGTCCCATGTTCATTGAATGTCAGAATTAGTTTTTTTGTGGCTACAGTGGATTGCAGACCAGATTACTCAAAGCCCCATCCAACCTGGCCCTGAACACTTCCAGGGATGGGACAGCCATACTTCCCTGGGCAGCCTGTTCCAGTGCCCCACCACCCTCACAGTAAAGAATTTCTTCCTGATATGAATCCACCCTCTTTCAGTGTAAAGCCATTCCCCCTTGTCCTGTCACTACCTGCCTGCAAGAAGTCCCTCTCCAGTTCTCTTGTGGCCCCTTTAGGTACTGGAAGGTGCTGTTAAGAGCCTTCTCCGGGCTGAACAACCCCAGTTAGCTCTCCCAGCTTGTCTCCATAGCAGGTACTCTAGCCCCAGATATTCTTTGCTCCATGATGGCAGTTCCCCAGTCCTGTGAGGAGAGCTCATGGCTGGGGAGAATGGGCAGGATCAGACAACAGTTTTAGAGCAGAGATAAAATACTGACAAAGTGAAATTGCTGTTTTGTGTGACTGCACATGATCATCTTCCAAATTATTTAAGTAGGATAGGGTCATCTAGATTTTTAGTCCAGTCCTTTGCTTTTTGCAGTTGATTGCTTTATAATTTACTAAAAAACTGTTCAAGTAAGCTGTCCTACCTCTGTTGCTTTAATACCACTGTAGCTGTTTACTTTTCTGATGATTAGGTTTCTTTTCCTAGTTACCTGCCTAAATTTAATCATGACCAGCATTGCAGTCTATAAATAAACCTGGTAGGATGTGCAGGGAGGAGAAAAGTCTCTAAATTTTATGACAAGTCAGTCCTCTGGTCTCATTCTCTGATAAGGCCTATTTCTCCAAATAAAATATATGTGGTATGCACATTGGATTTCATTTAACAGATTTTTGTCCATGTTCTCAAAACTCATATCTAGGAAGGCCTGCAATGAAACTTAAATTTATCTTTCATAGCTTTTGGTTGCTCTGAATTTTGTACGGTACAGGACAGCTTTATTACACACATGTTGTTATAAAAATGTTTACAACTTGGGGTGTTAATTTTGTGTTGAAGTTACCTTTAGTGGACACTTAGAAATTAATTTTGTGTTTTTCTTTTACAGATGCATATAGACTCTCATGATGCTTTGGGAGTATTGAACACTTTGTTTGAAATTTTGGCCCCTTCATCCCTTCGCCCTGTGGACATGCTTTTAAGGAGCATGTTTGTAACTCCTAAAACAATGGTAAGCTACCATTTTCAAAGAAAAGAGAATCTGGTATCTTTCATGTAAAACAAAAGAGAATGTGTTTCTCTTTAATAATTTGCTAAGTGATGTTAAAGTACCAGCAGCAGAATTTGGGAACAAATTGGCTAGAACTAATGTGATCAACCAATTGTGAGTAGTTGATACAGGGGTGTTCTGCTTATGAATTACTTTCCTCTATTTTGTATGTTGAGGAATGTAAAGGAAGGTACTGTTACAATCAAATAGTATGCAATTTAATAGGTAAATTACATTTTCTTATACAAGTATTTGTACTTCGTTTATAGCTGAGAGATTGTTTACCAGTGAGTATGAGCTTACCACAGTAATAGCATTTAGTAAGATCCTAAATTAAAATTTATTTCTGATTTGCTCCATTCTCAAAAGGGTCTGATTTTTTACAAGTTAATAAAAATGCTGATCTTTTAAATGCCTTTCTATGTTGTGTCATTTAACTTCAAAAGTATTCAATCTTCTGTATTTCTGTGTTTGTGTTAGGCATCAGTGAACACTGTCCAGCTGTGGATTTCTGGGATTTTAGCTATCCTTAGAGTTCTGATTTCACAGTCAACAGAAGACATCGTTCTGTCCCGTATACAAGAGCTTTCCTTCTCACCATATTTGATTTCATGTCAAGCAATCAACAGACTGAGATGTGGAGAAAATAATGTGTCCACACCAGAGGATCGCACTGAGGTCAAACAGGTGAAATACCCACCTGAAGAGACATTTTCCAGGTACACTGTCTTTTGAGTAACTTGGGGAAAGGTGAAGAGTTCTGAGAAATCACAACTGCATTGGGCTGTATTTAACACGTATAAAACTTTTGTCTGAATGGAATCAAGTCTGTTAATAAGTTGATATGGGACAAGTGTGTGTGGAGGAAGGAATATTGAGATGGAGAGAGATGGAGAAGTTGAGCAGATTTTAGGAGGACTTTTAATTGTTCTGGTACCTCTTCTCAAGCCAAATGAAGGACCTAATAGAGCTGTTAAAATGGATGAATCCTGGACTTATTAAAATCAAGTCCAGAAACTTCACTGCTTTCCTTCCTTTCTGTGTGGGGACTGAATGATGAAACATCCCTTTAAATGGAAGCCCAGGTTCTGTATTAGAAACTTGGCAGTAGTGGGATTCAAATCTATTGAGTTAGTCCTGCTGTTTTTTTTCTTCTTTTTAAGACCCAGCTTTGTCTAGTTGTCTTCCCATGTTGATGTCCTTGGACAGTGACAAACTTCAGGGAAAAGAAGCATGGAGGGATGGCAGCAGTATTATGTTGACATGTTTGTCATTAAGGCATTATGATTTCTGTGGTGGGAAGCATTTAGAATAGATGTTTGTTTAAAAAATAATAACATTTTACTCAAGTAGGAAAGTTCAGATAGGAATAGAATGCTGTTCATGTCATTGAGCTCCCTCTGAGGGTGGTGGGTAGAGGAAATAGGGTCTTCTGGACCCTCATGTTGACCTTATGTCCAACAGCAGTGATGTAAGTAATAGAGTAATGGTTATAGCTGGGAGCAAGGATGGCTTTCCTCAAATGCTCTCTTTTGGTGCTTCTTTTGACACCACACATTGTCCCAGCTGGAGTTTTGATAAAGAACCTGTGTAGTAGAGTGTGGATTGATAAGTGGAGTAGAGTGTGGATTGTGGTGAATTACTGTGAGTTTCTGAATTACCCCTGCTCAGCTGAGCTGTGGTAACTTCTACATACTGTTTTTAGTTTGGTTTAGCTCAATTGCTTTTATTTGCATTCTGAATATTTGCTTTGTAAGTGAGTTGGGCCAGCATACGAATGGTACTGTAACTGATGAGAGATAATCTAGATTTAATAGGTAATTATTGAAGTGCTTGTGGTCATATAGCATCCTATTTGTTTTAGGTTAACCTGTTCTGTAGCATTTCATTTAGTATGTTATTTAGGATGAATGGACAAGAACTTCACTTTGATTTTCAAACCAAAGTTTCATAGGCTAACTTCATCTTTTTCTGAAAGATTGATAGTTTTCTGATTGATTGTCTATGTGTTTCTTTCAAGATTCCTACTACAACTGGTTGGCATTCTACTGGAAGATATTGTTACCAAGCAATTAAAAGTGGACATGAATGAGCAGCAGCATACTTTCTACTGCCAGGAGCTGGGCACGCTGCTTATGTGCTTAATACATATCTTCAAATCAGGTAATACTTGAAATGTTGCCCATGTCATAGCATGCAGTGGTAGGGTGGTTTTCAAGTTCAAAGACAACTCATCAATGCATTGAACTACTGAGAAGGAATGTGTAAGTGCTGAAGATGTTATATCTTAATCCATGTAGAGAACTTAGAAAACACGATGCTCATGCATGCAGGGCACATTTTGCACATTTCTTCTGTCTTTGTGGAACAAAATGTAAGTAGTGACTCTTCATCTCTCCTTTAACTGTCAAAAAACAACATTTCATTCCAAAAAGCATTCCAAATTTGTGGCTGTATTTCTCATCTTCTGTCTCAGTTTGGAGGTTGGTTGGTATGTCTAGTTTAAAATACTGAGTCACAGACCACTAGCTTGGGCTCAGGACAAGGAAGGTTCCTGGGTTTTGCGATAATTAATAAAAATACATAAAACAAACAAGCAAAAAAATCCAAAAAACCAAACTAAAAACTAACCAACCAAAACCAAAAAAACCACCCCAGAAAACCAGGAGGGGTAGTGCTTTTCCAGCTAGCTGGTCTTGAGTTCCTTTCTTCAGGTTTGGAAATTTTCCCTTAGGTTTCTTCTGCTGTATACCGAATGTATACCCCTTATATATACACCAGTCTATACCAATATCTACCCCTTTGGTAGCTCCTTAGTCCATACCTTGATTCCTTAGGCTTATCTATCTTGCCTTTCTTTAATTCTTTCTTTGCTGTTTTTGCCTTCTGATTTTCAGCTTGCAGCTGAAGTGCCACCTTGGTTTACTCTTAGTTGTCTGCAATTTAAAAGGTCTTGGTGCAAGTCCCTGGTTCTTTATAGGCTTCCTTGCAGACATGGGACAAGGAACTCTGCATTCCATTGCCTTGGTCTGTAAAATGAGAGTCCTCCAAACTGAGATTCTTGATGTAAAGTCTCCAGTAATGTGTGTAAAGAAGCACAGAATTAATCTTTGTTTTAGGTGTGCTTTAGGGCCCAGAACTCTGGACATACAGAGTAATAGTTCTCTTCCCACATGTCTGTTACAATAATAATTTTAATATGTTTTAATAGTATTTTATGATATAAAATTATGTAATTATGATAATATATTTTTAATTATATATTAATTTATGTTTAGGAGAAATATTTGAATCAAATATTACAACAAATAACTTACACCAGGATGTTTTGGCATGAAGTGATTAAATAGTGTCAAGCTAGGAGCAATGAAATCAGAAAATGAAGCTGGTGACTGAAACCAGGGCAATGGGGGTCTTCCTCAGGGGGAGCTGGGAATAATTGAAAGGAAGGCTCAGCTAGTTCTGCTGCTGTCACTGGCTTCCAGGCTGCACTGGGAGTCTTGCCAGGAATTATGTAGAAATTTCCATGCAAAGTTAAAATTAAATATTAAAATACTCATGCAGAGCATTGGGATATATGGATTGGATGATCTCTAGAAATTAATGTAATGTAAAACTTCAAATAACTTCAGGTGTATTATTAGCACTAGTACCTGTATGGAGTAACAGAGTAAAAGAAAAATTGTTCCAACACCTGGGCTGTATTTTCATGTCATAACATATTTATTTAGGTTAAGAATTAACTAACTGCCTGAATTTGTAATACTTTTCTTTTGTTCAGTTACCTCCATAGTTATTTTCTCTTTAAGTTATATTCTCCTAACTATGGGTGTAGCTTACAGCAATTTGTGTCTGGAAACATAAGCTGTATTGTGTCATTTCTAACCACTGTTCTGCTTGGATGTTTTGTCTTCTCACCCATTGCAGTTTTTTCAAAGTGTGAGCATTGCTGACTCTTGTGTTTCCAACTGTAGGAGGCTACTAGATTATAAATGAACATTCTCAATGTGTTCCTTTGAAGTTAGAAATAAAAGGCATGGACAAAGTAAAAAGATAAGCATGCAATGGCTTTTATGACTGCAGGAAGTCACTAGATGGTGTAGTTTCTGCAAATTCAGGGAGCTGGAATGGGGCTAGCACTGCTTTGCTAATAAGTGGAACCAGAGATTTGAGGCTCAGCTATTTTTCCCTTTCTTTGCTATTTACACTGTGTATTTGTAAGTCCTGGAGGCAGCTTAAATTGCTGCACATGACTGTGGAATTTACAGCTTCATTCTTCTGCATGTCTGGCAAGGAAAGCAAGTAACCCTGCAGATTTCCTTTCCTATTCTGATTAGCTCTTGGTTTCTAACTGACTCTGAAGAAACTTTATTTTTCCCCTGATCTTTTAGAAACTCAAGAAGTCCTATATCGTTAGACAGCTTTCCTTGTTTTCCTTCCGTTTTCTAATTTCTTTTTTTCCCAACCTTTATTTTGGCATACAAACACAGAATCAGCAAATCAGAAAGCAAAATTCTGCTGTTTTTGCTGAGTGTTCCATTTTCAGAGTAGTGGCAGAAATACCTAATTTTTGCACTTTAAAAATTGGATGAAAAAGAATAAATTTAGTTTCAACTAAATTTGGAAAGCCATTCACTGAAGCAGGATACTTGTAGATGTTTTTCCTTAACAAGCAGAGTAGTAGTTACCTCACAGTTCTTAAGTAGAACATCTGTGTTTTAATTTATAAACAAACAAACTAACCCTGGTCCACAGGTGACAGTTTTAAGTTTAATGAAGGTTTTCATGTATCAGGTTAATGAGAAGTTTCATTATCTAAACATAATATATTGAGTCTTGGAGCTAGTAATTTCTGGTTTATACACTGCCCTTGGGCAGACTTCGTCACTTGCCTTAAATTTGTAAAACTGCTTAGAATTTATCTTCCTTGCAGGAATTCTTCCCTGAATAATTTTAAAACTTCAGAATTCAGACTAGAGCTTTGTTACTTCAACATGGTTTTATTGTTTTCAGGGATGTTCAGAAGAATCACAGCTGCAGCCACCAGACTTTTTACAGGAGATGGATCTGATGGTAGTTTCTATACACTTGAAAGTCTGAGTGACCTTGTTCAGTCCATGATTCCCACTCATCCTTCTTTAGTTCTCCTCTGGTGTCACATCTTGCTTCTGGTCAATTATACCAACTACAACTGGTGGTCTGAAGTGCATCAAACCCCAAAGTAAGTTTTGGTTTTGTTCCCTAGCAGTGTGTTTCATATAATTGTATTTTCTAAAATCATATTAAAGCAATCCAGCTGCTTTCTGCCAAGCTTGTCATCCCATTGAATGGTGCTGCTTGGATTATGAAATGTAGTTCTTCATTTACTTTATGGTGTACATATTGTCTGTTCTGATATTGGTGTGACTTCCAGACTAAGGAAATGTGTCCTGGACTCAGTTGCTCCTCAGAACTGCCAGGTAATCTCTGCACTTCTAAGGCAAGAAAACTTCATCTGTGTGCTACTTTTTATTAAAACTGTGGAAAATAACTGTAGCAGAATACTCAGTGTTTCATGTTTATATGGAGAACTTATATTTCTCATTCTAGGAAATAACCAGCCAGTGGAGATGATGGGACACTGTTGTGTTTGTCACAATACAGTCTGATCATATAATTGTAACTGTAGCTACAGGATTATCTGTTCTCAGTGGGTCTGTTGCTAAATGCTGTCAAAACACAGTAGCATGTGGAGCCATGCTGGTTCTTTAGTGTTTAGCACTGAAATAACCTCACTTAACACTAGCTGTCTGAAATTTGGAGATTGGTTCTAAAATGAGTATTCTCTTGGTCTGAAGTTAGTTTATCCCACCTGTCAGGCATTGGAATGATTTGTCCTCAGAGGATAAGGAAGAGACCTCCTGTGAGGATGAGTATTCCTCTGTGTTAACTGTAGAGGGAGGTGAACAAATGACTTGAGAGACATTTCTGGTGCTTGTGCAGTGAGTGTTGGGCAGCCTCATCTTGCTCTACAACTGAAGTGCATCAGTACTTTCACAAATGTGAGATTCTTGCTTCAGTTCAACCTTACATATTGAAAATACATTACTCTAATTTGTGGAAATATGGAATTACCAGGATTATGAGCAAAGCAGGGCAACTACTCAGGCATTGTAAAAGGCTGTCCTGGGAAGGGTGGAATCACCATCCCTGGAAGTGTTGAAAAGGTGTGTGGATGTGGCACTTCAGCATATGGCTTAGTGGTGAGCCATGGTGTGGTGCTAGGTTAAAGGTTGGATTTGATCTTACTGGCAACTTTGATTATTCTATTTTTGCACTTTAAAAATTGTGCAAATTATTCTATGAACTAAAGTAGCATTTTTTTTTTTATTTACCAGTATCAGATCTTTCCTGGGTTGGGCATCACTTTTAATCTGACATTAGACTAAGTGCTCAAGAACACTGGTTTGGTTTGAGAAGAAAATACAGTAGTAGATTCTGTTATCCTACCAGAGATGCAACAGCCCATGTTTTTCCTTTAAATAACTCATTTGGTTCTTTACACTGTCTGAAGAAGTAATAAGCAATGCTGCAATTGTTAAAGAATAAAGATCTGATGGAAAGCAAAGTGTCTACTTCAAGGAAGTGTAATGTTTCAATGAAGTTTACAGGGAAAGACATGTTATGGAAGGACATTGGTAGGACACTCCAAGCACTTCAGCTGTTCATGTTTCAGTAGCCATACTTAGAAAATAGTAGTGACATAAAATATACATTTTGCAGGAGACACAGCCTTTCTACTACTAAATTGCTTAGCCCTCATATATCTGGAGACAGTGATGAATCTGACTTGGAATCTAAGCGTGGCATGTGCAATCGTGAGATAGTGAGAAGAGGAGCACTCATTCTCTTCTGTGACTATGTTGTAAGTTTTGAATTACTACTTTTAAAACTACAGTTTCGAGTTCTTTTTTTTATGCTGACAGTCATTTATTACTGATATGTGCTAACTGAAAAATGAAGTGTGTTAAGTGAAGAATGAAGATCTGTGAAACTAGTAATTTTATTTTCAGATGGTGCTTCTGGGAGCTTAGATATGACCTCATTTGGCATAGTTTTCTATTCTGAACTGAGAGTTCTCTTGGCTTGTGAAGTTTACCTGGTGGGCAATAGAATTACACTCTGGGTATCACATCCTTTACTTGAGAGGTGCTTGGAGCACACTAAATAGTTCCAATAGTTCCCAATATCAATGGCTGTGCACAGAGTTCAGGAGACAACAAATTTCCATCTCTACACTGTAAGAAAAGAGGTTTTACATTAACATTTCAACTTCTGTTTTGGTTCTTCAGTGAGAACAGTTTCTGTGGCCTTTTTTAGCCTTTTGCTGGCTCAGTGTTAGTGTTTTAATTCATTGGGAACTTCTGAAGTGAATCTTCAGTAGTAGGAGTAGTAGTAGTTGCATTGGCTTTGCACCTCAGATCTGTTTTGAGGTAAGGAAATTGCATTCCTTTCATGTTCAACTAAACAGCTGTGTTTAGGAAGCACTTCAAGTACTGATGGACAGTCACTAGAGTCAGATTATAGGTGCAAGGTAAAATCCTCCACAACCTCTTTACTGAGGTACTGTACAAACTCTCAGCATTGCCTGGTTAACTCTACAGATATTTTCGTGTTGGCATTCCACTGCTTGTTGATATACACAAGCCTTTAGAGGTTTGGCATTAATTATGACAGATCTCTTTAGATTTACTTTCCAGAAATTCTTCCTTTTGTGTTCAAGGCCAGTAGTAATAAGAAATCTTTAAGAAGCCTGAATGAAAATCACATTTTACAAGACAACTCTGTGTGCATGTTTATTTCAAACACCATTTCATTAAAAGCAACATCTTCGAATCAACCTTCTCAATTTACTTGTTTCTAACCTGTTTTTTTCAGTATTTTTACAAAAATAAGTTGCATGTTCATGGTAAATACCTTAATTTGCAACTAGAGCAAAACATTCGGAAAACTTCTCATGTAAAAATCATGATGGTGATATTAAGATATAGACATTCTATGCCATTATTTCAAAATAGCTACCAGAATTATGTATGTGAAGCTTCATGTTGTGTCATGTTTAGTAAATAAAAACTTAACATTGGTGTTACTGCAATCAGATTTTAATTTTTTCCCCTTTAGTGTCAAAACCTACATGATTCAGAACACCTGACCTGGCTTATTGTGAACCATGTTCAAGACTTGATTAATCTGTCCCATGAGCCTCCAGTACAAGATTTTATCAGTGCTGTTCACAGGAATTCAGCAGCCAGTGGTCTCTTCATCCAGGCCATTCAGTCACGGTGTGAGAATCTTGCAGCTGTGAGTTTAACTTTTTGACTTCTTGTAAAGAATAAAGTCACTTAATGTCAGCATAAGTTTAACTGATAAGTATGCAAAGTTTGACATTTCTGGGTCATTTATCAACTTCTAATTTTATTTTTAAAGTCACTTACTTAAAAATGCAAGCAGCAAACCTTATATTAGAAACTTCAGTATTAGATGTGTTCCAGTCCATCAAATCTATGAATTCAAGTGGAGATGGTTAAGCTGCTTTTCTTCCTTCATCGATATTATCCCACATAATCAATATCTGATGGGTAAAAAAAAGCTGTAACTTTTACCTTTGATATCAGTGCCTTAGTAGTATAAATAGGCAGTAGTATAAGAGGCAGGAGTAGGAACTTCTTCATAGTCCATCTTCTTAGGCCTCAGCAATACGAAAATAATTTGTGAGCTCACGCCTTCTCCATTGATCTGTTCTGCAAGTTGTAGCTGTTTTGTGAGGAAAAATCACTGAGAAATTCAGGATATTATTTCTGTTGATTATTTTAGTTTTCAAATTAAGAAGTGTGGATGATATTTTATAGGGATGTAAGGTTGTATGCATCTCTTAATCATGGGAATTGTCATTTTCTGGACTTTCTCTAGAGATAATTGTGGGAGATAATTGTGATTAATGTGATAATAATCTAGAGGTAATTGTGCCACCTGCACCCTCAGTAGCTTCAGTGCTGTTTCCTGTCTCTTTCCATTGTCTCTATGCAAATCTAGGGCAGCTTTAAAGTTAGGTGATACTAGTCTGGGCTTCAATAGCTGAGAAACAGCAGAATGGACCAAACTGACTGTGTGGAAGATGTAGTCACTGTATGAAATGCTTGGTGATTATCAGGAAAAACAGTAAAATTAAAATAGCTGGTATTAACAGACTGCTCTAAAACAAGATTGGCTTCATGATTCAAACTAGTTTGTGTTTCTCCCTTTAGAATATTAGTGCTGAATTGGTGCTCATATTCAAAAACAAAAAAGAGAAATTAAAAAAATGATTTGCCACACCCTTTTGATCCTGAGTTGCTACTGCTGTTTCTTAACATATGCTTAGAAAATCCCCAAGGATTGTCTGGATTTTTGTACTGTCATGTGTCTTGACTATGCACATGTTCCTGTCTTCTTCCAGAAAGCACTGAAGCTTCTCACTGTGTTCAAAGCTTTTTGCAGTTTCTGTAGCTTTTTTCCCCTAGAAGTTTTGCTCCCTATGTTTTGCTTACTGTTGTAAGAGTAAGCTTTTACAGTTACACATCAAACAACTTAGTGTTCATATTAATTCAATAACCCAGTACCTCATTCACACAGAGATGATTGTATTGGTCAGGTAGTTGTCTGCTATAGTTTGTTCTGTACGTCTTTCCCTTTGAGATCTTTGTATTCCAAATTGATTGGAACTTTTTTGTCCGTTTGGTGCTGTTTTAACATGTAGCCCACAACCCTGAAGAAGACCTTGCAGTGCTTGGAGGGAATCCACCTGAGCCAGTCTGGGGCTGTGCTGACCCTGTATGTGGACAAGCTGCTGTGCACTCCCTTCCGAGTGCTGGCTCGCATGGTGGACACCCTGGCCTGCCGCCGCGTGGAAATGCTGCTGGCAGCAACTCTGCAGGTACAGAGAAATCCACACCTGGGAGCCACTTTGGGTGGGACCAGTGCTAGCAAGAGCAATGGTTTAAAGTACATCAAAATCTGACTAAGTGATTTCATTTGAGGAATTTTTAAATTTAGTATATAGTTATGTGAATGTTTACTTTATTTCCCTTTATCTGCCTGTAACTTTATTAATCTGGTAAAAGTATTTTGAGGGTTTTTACATATATCTGTCCTGTAAAATTCTTGTGATTCTTTTGTATAGAACAGCATTGCTCAGTTACCAGTTGAAGAACTGGATAGAATTCAGGAGTACCTTCAAAACAGTGGATTAGCAGCAAGGTAAATAATACCAATAATACCATTAAAATGTCAAACTAAGCAATGTTCCAATACAAATCGTGGTAACCCTGTTTTCCCACATTTGGACTTTTTTCCTAGAGGTCAGAGAGTGGGTTGTTTTTGAGGGTAAACAAAGAATAAAGCCTCTCATAAGATGCTGACACGTTCTGACCCAAGGGGCAGTTGTGTTGGCTTTGTTGAACTCACAGTAAGAAACTAAAGCAAGCTCTTTATTCAAAAGAGTGTCAAATTCTCTTTCCTGCATCCCACTCAGTATTTAACTTTTGAGAGACAGCAGCTGCAAATTAATTTATTGACAAAATCTATTTTACTAAAGCCAACTTTCTATTCCTCAAACTTGCAAAATATTGTCAGTTCAAGTTAAGTGGTCTTAGGGTTTTTTTTGTTTGTTTTATTTTTTCTCTCAGACAGCTATGTTAAAAGTTTTAACTGTTTAGTCTCCTGGATGTTTAAACTGCTGGTATAAAAAGAAGCAAATTACTCATTTTTTGAAAAAGTTCTAGGTGTTGGATAGGTCCTTATTTACTCCTCTTGTCAATGAGGTCAATATCTATTGACTGAAATAAGTAAGGGAAAGAACCTAAAATGTGAGACTGCAGGAGATCAGTAGTAATGTGCCTACAGAGGCAA
Organism: Polioptila caerulea; assembly: GCA_013397295.1. Taxonomy (NCBI): domain Eukaryota; kingdom Metazoa; phylum Chordata; class Aves; order Passeriformes; family Certhiidae; genus Polioptila; species Polioptila caerulea. The sequence continues at coordinate 1,840,961 of VYXF01008533.1, forward strand.
TGTTCCATTTAATTAAAAAAAAAAAAAATCTAAAAAAAAAGTTACTTTGTACTAGTTCTTGATAGCAGTANGTAGTAATGTGCCTACGTAGGCAATGTTCCATTTAATTAAAAAAAAAAAACAAAACCCTAAAAAAAAAGTTACTTTGTACTAGTTCTTGATAGCAGTTGTGGAATTTAAAAAAAAATCTGTACCACAAAAAAACCAAAACAAAAAATACCCCTCTGACACTGACATAAATCCAGAAACTGGAGTTTTTAGTACAATGAGGGATCATATTTTTAAAAAGTATAGTTTTAGTGGAGTTTTGATTAATATCTGTTAAAATGTATTTTTTTGCAGTCAAATAATCTGTACACTAACTTCGATTCTTCTTACTCATTAGAAGATCTTCTGGATAAAGAAAACTGTATTTTAACCTTAAATAGATCACAATTTTTTACAGTAAATTATATTTAAGTATTTTTTTGTTGGTGGTCCTGAGTTAATTAATTTTGGCCTCTGATACCCGAGGAAAGTTTGCATCACGTGACTGCATGTATCTAACAAAAAAAACCTGAAGACTGTACTGCTTTTCTGTGCTGGGATTGGAATTGAGTCACTGGATGTCTTTCTGTTTTCAAATTATTGACAGAACCAAGATAGCCCTCTGCTGATGTGTTGTTCTGTTTTCAGACACCAAAGGCTCTACTCGCTCTTGGATAGGTTTCGTCTCATGGTAGCGCCAGACACAACCAGTCCTTCACCTCTGCTTACCTCACACCCACTGGATGGAGAAGACCAACCTGCTTTAGAGAATGTAGTTCTAGACAAAGTAAGATTATGTTTAGAAATAGTCACTAAAAGTGCCTTGGCCATAAACAAGCTTTATTCTTTACAAAGTATTTAAATGCAGCTTATTTTTACTCTGCAGTTAATGCTCTCAGGATTGTCATATTGTATCTCAAATATAGATCAGTGATTTATTTCATGTGTTTTGGCTGGCTTGAATTTAGGATGGATAATTAGCACAGACATATATGTTTGTTATATTGACAGTGCTGTGAAAAACTTACCAAGTTTGGTTTCTTTGCTCAGCTTTAATGGAAAGATTTATATACAGTTCAATAGAGACAGATAAATAATCTTGTTTTCTTGATGTGTTTTACTACAGTTATTAGTTTTATTCATTTGCTGAGAGTTGTTGGCTGTCTCTTGGAGATTAAATGTTGCTTGTTCAGTTTTTCCTTCTTGGCTTTAAATTACTTTCAGAGAACATTCAAGAATACTGGACTGCTTCTGTCTTTCATGAACTTAGATGTGTTTATTTCCAAGTGAAGTTGAAGGCTAAGAGCAAGTCTTGGGGCCTTCTGTGTCTTCCTTTTTCCTAGTTCGTCCCAGGGCACAAATAATTCCTCCTTTTCATCCCTCCATGTTCTACATGGATACACAGTAATAGGAAACTTATGTGACTGAGATGGCAAAAATTATTTGATTAGCTGACAGTTTGGATGAGTCTGAGCAGTCATTGGCTTAGGGCAGTGCTTGAGACTTACTTGGACAGCAGGAGAAACTGTCCAATGCTGTGCCCAGAAACCATTTACCCATAGCTTTGTCTTCAAATTGCCAAAGAAATCTACTTTGTCTGTCACTGTAAATTCTAAACAAAAGTAGTTTTTCTATTCTTCCCCCAGCTTCTGCATGGTTCACAGAATCCTAGAATATCTTACATTGGAAGGGATTCATAAGGATGAATGAGTCCAACACCCTGCTTGTCACAGGGCTACCTAAACATAAATCCTATGACTAATAGCATTGTCCAGATGCTCCTTGAACTCTGACACGTTTAGTTGTGTTCTAATTAATTAATGTCAGCATATTTATTTG
>VYXF01008533.1:1842929-1918332 GCA_013397295.1 Polioptila caerulea
ATTATTTATATATATATATATATAAAATACTTATTTGAATGTTTGAACAGTTTTCTTCCATGGTTATAGTACTGGTTTTTCTGTTACTACTGTTACATTTGTGTTACTACTGAGTATTCCATGCTTTTTTTCCTAGATAATCTGTTCAGCTTTAGGATCCTAATACTAGTACCTGCACTATATATTAGGATACATGTTTCCTCATTTCCTGTCCAGACTTTATGGAAATAGAGGACTTGCCACTGAGCATCCAGCTTAAGATGTTCCATTTCCTTTCACCAGTTGTTTGTTTTGCTTTGATTTTTAATTTGAGGGTTTGGTTTTTTTTTTATATTAATGTAGGATACGGGTATCTTAGACATTCAATGCTAATAAGCATTCTCCCCTGCCCCCCATATACTGTGTTGTTTTCTGAAAACAAGTATGTCACAGATTTCCTTTTTTGATCCTTCAAGGACTGGTATGTGTCACTGGTGCGCTCACAGTGTTACATCAAGTCAGACTCAGCACTGCTAGAAGGAGCAGAGCTGGTAACTAGGATTCCTCAGCCTGACCTGAACTCCTTCATGAGCAGCAAGGTAACTTTGTCAGAGGAAGAGGATGGAATTAGTTCAAGTGTTCCTATTTGGTGGTATTGACAGATCACATTCTGAAGTGTTTACGTTCTTAAATGTAAACACTTCAAATTTGTATAGTACTGATAATATATACTGATAATACTACTTCACCTAATTTTAGGAACTAAAATAGTAGATATTTGTGTAAAACAGTGGATATCTGTATCTAGCAGTGCTTCTAATAGTAACTTACTAGTAGTACATGTTGTATAGATAGAGTGGAAGTAAAGGTTTATTTATGTATTGCAATCAGAATAATCCAATTTTCCCACTTTACATAATCTTGTTTTGTCATACAGTGTCTTCCAAGGGCAGCTGTTTCTGTAACCTCTTCAATATCCATGCTGGGTGACTTGCAGTAAGCCAGTAACAGACCACAGACAGTAAATCTGGCCTAAAGGACAGCTTATATCTGAGAATGTCTTTTGCTCAAATTCTCACCATGATATTTGATGCTGGTATGCAGAAATAATAGTGGAGAAGCTGTTTCTAAAAAGATACTTTACTTGTTATTTGAAAACTTATTACTTGAATATTCCTTGTATATACATCATCGTTAAGCTTAATTCACATGGAATCCTGCAAATTTGGAATAAGCATATTGAGTTTTCTTTCCAATATGGTGCTGGTTGGAATTTAAATTTGGAGCCAGTGTGGGCTAAACCATATTGTTACACCACAGTAGAGCAGAGGTGCTAATAATAAATTAGTTATTCAATAAACTGTAAATTTAACACCACATTGGTATGTTAGAATAATACCACCAGATTCTTAGTTTAACTTTAAAAGCAATTTCTTCCTATTTCCTATTTGATTTCAGGAATTCAACCTAAGCTTGTTAGCACCTTGTTTAAGCCTCGGCATGAATGAGATCTCAAGGAACCAGAAGAGCAGCCTCTTTGAAACAGCTCGGAGGGTAACTCTGGATCATGTGTCTTCTGCTGTACAAAACCTTCCAGCCAACCACCAGGTTTTTCAACCACTGTTGCCAACTGAGCCATCAGCCTACTGGAAAAAACTGAGCGATATCTTTGGTAATAGAAATAATGGTCTTTTAAAGTTTTTTCTCTCCTCTGCAAAGATACTTTACAGATGTCTTGTGAATACATGAACTTACTGTTTAAAAAAAAGTCAAGATACCTGGCATAAAAGTGCTTATGAAATAGTTCTGAAAAACATTTATTGAATGGAAAAAAATTCAAACTGCTAGATTTCATCCAGTCTTATTTTATAGGAGATGAGGTGATGTATCAATCTATGATGACACTTTGTCGTGCACTGGCTCAGTATTTGTTGTTACTCTCAAAACTACCAGCTGGTCTCCGTGTTCCTCCTGACAAAGAGGATGATATCCTGAAATTCGTAGTGATGTCAGTAGAGGTAAGAAACTACACCAAAGTTGAAGATATGATGCAATGTTGGGAGAGGGAACATCGTAAACTGATCACCACTGAGTAATTTTTGATTGAGGCAATCATTTTGTCTTAACTGTAGAAATTTTTTCAGTGTTTTTTTTGTGTTTGACCTATGCTAGTAAATCAGATTTGGGTTGTGGGACAAGGACAGCTTTATACAAGGAGCAGTTGATTGATTGATGGAATGATGCTGGCATTTGAGAGAATGAGTCCTGCACTGATTTTTGGGACACTTAGTAAAGACTACATAAGTGTAATAGTTTTCTTGTACTTAACATAAATAGTGTTCTCTTGGGAAAAAAAAAAATACTATTTGCTACTAAAACTTTACATTTTGCTGAGTTAAAAAAAGCTACCCTGGGTTAAAAGTTGTTCTATTGTGAGAATTTGTTATTAATGGGAAACTTTTCTTTTTGTACAGGCACTATCGTGGCATTTAGTGCATGACCAGATTCCATTAAGTGTAGATCTTCAATCTGGTCTGGATTGTTGCTGTCTGACACTACAGCAGCCTAGTCTCTGGAATTTGCTGTCTTCTGCATCTCATGTGACATATGCTTGCTCCTTAATTAACTGCATTAGATTTATCATAGAAGCAGGTGAGTGCAGTTTGACCAGCCAGGAGAAAAATCTTGTTAATAATTTACCAGTCATTATTGATCAAATGCTGTGTGTCTGGAATATTTCCTTGGAGTCCTTATTAATTATTTGTTTGACAAATTTAGCTTTTACTACTTTAATTTTCTGTTTAAAATTTAGTGTTTACTTTTGAACTTGGCAAATGCCTTGGATATTTCAAACATTTTACTACTATGTGGTGTTGATTAAAAAATGGAATATGAAATAGGTAATAGCTATATCATTCAAATATTTTTCTCCAATTCAGTTGCTGTGGAACCTGGTAATCAACTTCTGAGTCCTGAAAGAAAGAAGAATACTTCAAAACCTTTAAGTGAGGGGGAAATTGATTCCAATGTACAGAGTAAGTAAACAGTGAATTTTGCTTCTGCCCTAAACTTTCACTCAAGAAGTATTTTTAAGTATCCTTTCCATTAATGTTATTTTTAACAATTAAAGTTTATCTGAGACCTTATTTGTATTTGGTAAATGTCTGTTAAATATAGGTTGCCATGTTTTTGACAGGTATAGTTGGTTTTTTGGGAAGTTATACATTAATGCAGATTTTTTTTGAGGATTCTGTTAGCTGTGCAGCGTGCTACAGACTGAGCTTTTTAAAGGGTGGGATTTTAAACTTTTTAAATGTCTTTGTATGTGTCCTTATTGTGGTTTTGTGCTTTTTAATTAACATACTCTTTTCTTAAGAATTTTTTGTTTTTCTTTCTCTTTAAATTATTTGTCTTTTTAAATTACTTGTCTTTTGAGTGGATCCATAAAACTGAATTTCTTTCTCTCCCCAAAAAGAAACAAAACACATTATTGCAGCATGTGAAATGATAGCTGAAATGGTGGAATCCTTACAGACTGTCTTGTCACTGGGGCACAAAAGAAACAGCAGCATCCCTGCATTTCTCACTCCTGTCCTCAAGAACATCATCATCAGTTTAGCAAGGCTGCCCCTAGTGAACAGCTACACCAGAGTACCTCCCTTGGTATGTTTATTATGCTTTGCTTTCAGGACGTTTAAAGTTAGTGAAAAACTTCGAAAACCAAACATGGTGCTGCATCTGAAGTTCTACAATAGCAGGACTTCAACCTTAGGCTGTTTTGATCAATCAGTTTTTCTTTTTGAACACGGAGTAAGAACATGTGCAAGGCCATTTCTCTGTTGCTCTGTTTTTGAGGGAATGTTGAAACATAATAATTTTTTGGTTGAAACTTTTTGCCCCCTCTCTGATGTATCAGTGTGCCTTTTTAGGCATCAATATTATGTGAACTGTCTTCCTTGAATTCCGTTTCAGCATAATTTCTGCACAAACTCCAAACTGAAATATGTGACAGGAACTTACTTCTATATCTAAACTTGGACCATAAAACTGGTTATTAATTTACTGGGAAGTATAATGGAAAAAGGCCTAAAATAAGAAATATGGTGTGCATTGTATTTAAGTTTTGTTAGATGTTCCATCTTCCTTTGAGTATTTTTCTATTTGGGGAACTACTTTTATTTACTGATGTCTTGCTGCCTTTGAATGGTGCCTGTATATTTGGAGTTGTAATATAAATACTATGTCTGGTTTGGATAATTCAGCTTTCATTATACTTCTTTAGGTCTGGAAATTAGGCTGGTCACCAAAGCCTTTAGGTGACTTTGGCACAGTTTTTCCTGAAATCCCAGTGGAATTTCTTCAAGAAAAGGAAATCTTTAAGGAGTTCATCTATCGCATTAATACACTTGGTATGTACCAAATTAAATGAATACACTTGGCTCTTATTGGGCATTTACCTGTGTTTTGAAATCACTGAATAACTGTATCTGAAACAGTTTGCTTACTTTTGTTGCTTATGTGGAAGACAGGTAAAATTTCAGAGCAGGTTAGAAATTGTGATGCAGTTATTCTTACATTTTGTTCAATTAAGAGAGTAAATTATAGAAATAAAGCCAAAGTTATTCCAACTCAGGGACATTCCAAAGTGCTCTTGCAGAATGACCACTTGTTTTCTGGAGCATAGGCTTGACAGCATGTTTGAGAATATTTTGCTTCCCCACGCCCTTTTTTCTATTAATTCATAATATAAAGTCCTGTGATAAGATACCTCTGTAACCTACCTTCAGCTCAGACATCAGATGCAGTTTGGGTTGCACTAGAAAAGAATCCTTCCAACCCAAACGATTCTGTGAGTGTATTTAGCACAGTGTTTCCAGTTCTCTCCACCTTCTTGGAGCTGAAGGAGAGAAGCTGTGGTGTTGTTCTTATTCCCATCAACACCTAGTAGATCACAGAATCACAGAATAAGCTGAATTGTAAGGAACCCAGGAGGATCATTGAGTCCCAGCTCCTGACCCTGCACAGCACCACCCCCAAGAGTCACACCATGGGCCTGAGAGTAAGGCTTGGTGCTGTGGCCACTTCCCTGGGGAGCCTGTTCCATTACAAAAACTGCCAAAATGAATAGGAAGTGGTGTGAAACTAAATCTGTGGAAGCAGTGTACCTTTTTTTAATGCTGTTTCTTGTTTAATTTTGTATGGAGACATAAATGGCTATCTCTGAGTGTTTCCATAGGATGGATCAGCCGTACTCAGTTTGAAGAGACCTGGGCTACTTTGCTTGGTGTGCTCGTAACTCAGCCCATTGTAATGGACCAAGAGGAGAGCCAGCAGGAGGTAATGTCACTCATTGTATATTTTAAGTGAAATTTCACCTAAACCAAGAAAAGTGTTTCTATTAATAAAACTTTAAAGCAGAAAAGAAGTGACTAACACTATGGAATTTTTTCTATTTTGTATTTTCTTTTTCTCATACCCTGGTGAGTTCAGACACATCCATCTTCTGGCTTAGAGCCTCTGCAAGCATGCAAATAGTGAGGAAAAAAATAAATAGAGCTGTTTCAACTCTTTATTAGTACATCACTCAGCACAGATTTTTTTTGTTTTTTTTTTGTAAGATTCTCAGCTAGAAATTAATTGACCTGAAGATGAATGTTCATGTGTCTTGCTCCCACTTGTAGACTGTGTATTGGATATCTGGGCTTCTAGCTTAGGTAAATGTTCAAAATTCAGTGGAGAGCATTTGGGGATCAGAGCTGAAGAAATTTATAGCAGAATTTATGTCCAATTTATATACCAAAATATATATATATTTATATATCACTTCCTATACCAAATGTTTCTGTCCAAAGAACAGCAACAAAACTGGGGCTGGGGCTGAGGGTGTTTAGTCTCAGGAAGAGGAGGCTCAGGGGGATCCCCATCACTCTCCACAACTACCTCAAAGGAGGGTGTAGCCAGGTGGGGTCAGTCTCATCTGCCATTGCTTAAATGAACTCCTTAAGTTGCACCAGGGGAGGTTCAGATTGGATATTAGGAAGAGAATTTTCACTGAAGGAGGGTTTGGGCATTGGAGTAAGTTTCCCAGGGAGGTGGTGGAGTCACTGTCTTTGAAAGTGTTCAGTAGGGGTCTGGATGTGGCACTTAGGGGGGTGGTCTAGGGGTGATTATTCTGGTGCTGCATTAATTGTTGTACTGGATGGTCTCTGAAGGTCTCTTCCAACTTTGATGAAGATGTGAAAACTCAAGATGATAGTGAACTTGGCTATCATGGGAGATTTTCCCTCTCCAGCTCTCTTAACCTGCTAGCAAGCAGATTTTACTAGGTTCTAGTCCTTTGACCTGAAAGGTTATTTTCCTAGGCTTGTTCATGATCCTGATGGTAGGTGCAGAGCCTAAAGCAGTTTGAAGAATTCAGAGGAGAAGCTGTGGATCCTGACTAGCAGACAAAGGGGTTTGCTTCCCTTGCTTCCTAGATGTCAGATTGCAAAAAGAAATAGGGAATCATCATCCCTCTTCCCTAGCAGGAAGGGGGATTTTCTGTTAGTTATACAGGCTTGGACACCTGGACTCAACTGTTTTCTCCATAATGGCCGTGTTGGGTCAGACTTAGGGCAATCTAGCTGTTGCTTGTTCCTTGTTTGTCATGTAGAGAGTATTTGTAGAACAAGAATAATGGTACTCCCTTGCTTTCCAAGCAGACCAAGTATGTTCAAAATTGCAAATATTTTAAGCGTTGTTGTAATTTCAGGATGTTAATATTTTCTGAAATAAAAATAAATTTTTTGGAAAGTTGAATGCTGCTTACCATCTTACATCTGCTGAAAAGCATCAGCTTTTGTGGTCTCATGCTTTGTTTCAATAAGTAACTAATGGGTAGCTGCAAAAAAAGAAGCTAAACACTTTTTTAAAAGTTCCACAATGGACATCTTGAGGTTTTAATGCTGTTGGGACAAGAGAGGATGCATGCAGAGTGACTGATGAGAAGGGTGTGTTGCTGCTGCAGTCAGTGCTTTGTGTGCATTGTTTGTGTCACACAGAGTTCTGGATGGAAGAAGAGTAGGTGTCAGGCTTATTAATGATAATTTAGTGAAACCTGACAAACTAATATTCAGAGGTTTGGGGATTTTATTTTTTTTTTAAACAATTCAAGTTACAGTGAGTTGATTTTACAGGAAGATACAGAGAGGACCCAAATCAATGTTCTGGCAGTACAAGCCATAACCTCCCTGGTGCTGAGTGCAATGACCATACCTGTTGCAGGCAATCCAGCAGTCAGCTGCTTGGAGCAGCAGCCCCGCAACAAAGCTTTAAAAGCTCTGGACACAAGGTATTTGTTTTCACTTGTTTTCAAATGTATACAACTTCTGCTTAATACATAATGCCAGTTGCTTAGTCTAGTTGTAGCAAAAATATGTGTAATTGTATTTTCTAAGTTAGAGTATATATGGATGGATCTATTTACATAGAAGTTGCATGGACCTGGCATTTGAACCTTCTGACTTAAAAGATTATCTGAAGAAGAGAACATCTTAATAAAATCTAATAAACAGTGTGCAGAATGTATTTTTCAACATTTTAATTTCCCTGATACTGAAAATAAGCATAGACACATAACATTACAGAGTAAGCCAGACTTGCACAAAACTGTTAAAGGAAAAGTCTGCTAAAATTGATTTCTCTTGGGCTTTTAGGTTTGGGAGGAAGCTAAGTGTTATCAGGGGAATTGTTGAACAGGAAATTCAGGCAATGGTGTCTAAGAGAGATAATATTGCTACTCATCACTTATACCAAGCTTGGGACCCTGTTCCATCACTTTCTCCTGCTACTACAGGTAAGTGCTTGTTTGTGGGGGAGAAGGGGAGAGTGAATTTCTTTTGCATTTAAAAGGTGGAAAAGGTACTCTCAGAAAAATTTGAAATCCAGTTTGCAGGAAATGAAGCCATTTTCACGTGTGCTTTGTTATTCATTTTTTACAAGTTCATCTTGTGTTTTGTTACAGGTGCTCTTATCAGCCATGAAAAACTCTTACTGCAGATCAATACTGAACGAGAAATAGGAGATATGGATTATAAACTGGGACAGGTTTGTTAAAAGCTCAGCTTTAACTTTATTTTTATTACATTTCTTCCAGTTCTGAAAAATTAACTAAGAAACATTTCTTAAGATCAAATAGAAATCAAAAGCTCTGAGTGATGCAGGGTAGGTCATAACTGGGTGTCTCCTCAGCCTGAAGACTGTGTTGCCTGTCATTTAAATGGAAAATATATTTGGCTTCTAAGATTTTTCTAGGCTGACTGTTGGGGTGTTAAATGCACTCTTTGCTATTTTTCTCTTTTGTGTGTTGCAAGGTCTCTATACACTCCATATGGTTAGGAAATAATATCACTCCCTTGAGAGAAGAAGAGTGGGGTGAGGATGAAGAAGATGAGAATGATGTACCTGCTCCTTCCTCACCACCAACCTCTCCTATCAACACCAGGTATCTTATTTTTTTCTCTCTCTCTTTTGAGTTGTAGATAAGGTTTTATTTCTTCATTTTGAGTTCAATAAGCTGGGTTTATAAATTGGATGCTGGTAAATAACTCTGTTATTTCAAATCAAGCATTTTAGCAGGGCTTAGGAATAGCTCTTAGAACACTTGTTTGTTGTTGTTGCAGGAAACACCGGGCTGGTGTAGATATCCATTCATGTTCTCAGTTCTTGCTTGAGCTGTACAGTCAGTGGATATTGCCATCCAACCCCAGCAAGAGGACACCAGTCATTCTGATCAGTGAAGTGGTGCGATCAGTAAGTCTGAATTATTATTCACAGTCATCATTGAATATGTCACCAAGTGTTCAGAGCTAAGCAGCATTAATAAAGCATCTTTTAATATATGGAACACACAGGATTTTCTTGGTAGTGCTATTCTGTGGGCAGTACAGAAACATAATTTGAGCAACAACAGCATTATATTGATTTAAGCTATATATATAAGCTATATATTGATTTAAGCTATATAAGCATCTGGATTGTGTATTCTGCTGCTACATTACAAATACTTTATTGTTTCTTAATGTCAATGGCTGTTTTTCTTGACTGCTTGCTAAAGCAAGATTTGCTTATCCAATCCCTTTGTAAGAAAATGAAGATGGAACGACAATGTATTTGAGAATTAAGTTGATTATTAAGTGTAGAAGCAAAACTAAAGAACACAAGTGTGGAATGTGTCTTGACAGCCATTATTCACTATCATTCTTATGACTTAAAGTGAAACTATCCTTGCAAGAGAAGTATGTGTTATGTGATTTTGGATGGTTTAATACATTGTAAATAGCAATGTTTGTTCATGTCCCAAAGTTACTATAGTGGCTTTGATTTTGTAAACCTTTTGGTAAAAAGGACCTCTTGGAGGTCATTATCTGAGATGAATGGTGGAATTAATTCAGGACAACAATAGTTAAGAGTTATTTCAGACCCTTGAGTAAATGTGTATACATTTAATAGATCCATTGAGGAATCTTGCTCACAGTTGTAACAGAAGGGAGTGTCAATTTTTTGGCTGTCTGCTAATGGGAATTTTTTATATTTAATTTTAATTTCTGTACAGCTTCTGGCAGTGTCAGACTTATTTACAGAAAGGAATCAGTTTGAGATGATGTACACAACCTTGACAGAGTTGCGAAAGGTGCATCCATCGGAAGATGAGATTCTTGTACAGTATTTGATACCAGCTACTTGTAAAGCTGCTGCTGTTCTTGGAATGGTAAGAAATTCTCAGAAAGTTTATTGCAAATTCTTGAGTATTTAGGTTAACTCAACTTCTGCTGCAAAATCTGGTGTACTTGGTAAGAGTGGTTTGTCTCTAAGAATATCCTTTAGCTGATCTGCATGGCTGTAAGAAGTAACAGGATGTGTATTCTGGGCTTTCAGGGTTTGCAACCATTATCTCCAATTGTCCTGTATTTAAAAGAAAGGTTGTTTGGTTAGATTTTTTTGAGGTTTGAGCATAATTTAATGTGCTTTTTGGTTTGTTTTATTCAGTTTGGTGTTGCCTTTGCCCTGGACTCCTCATTTGTTACATTTCAGGCCAGAAATGGGGACTTGTAAAACAGCTTTTGCTAGATTTGTATTACTGGTGAATGGCTGTAATCTCATGGGAGGCTGGGACATGTGATGAATATCCCAGCCCAGATAGTCAGGTATCCCTTTTCTTTCCCTCACTCTTCCCTCCACTGCATCATTTGGTCTTGAAATGTGTAGACCAGAAGTACCTTCCAGTGAACATTTCAGAGTGGAATTATATAGGAAAAAAAAATTAAAAATAATTTTGGAAGGAGTTAGCACTCCTAGAAATTCTGAGGCTAATATAAAGCTGTATGGGTAATAGTGGTAGAAGAAATTCTGAAAGGCTTTTAGGGTGGGGCTTTCAGTAGCTATTGCAGCAGCAGCTGTGCAAGGCAAGGCTGGGAAGGTGATGGCAAACATACAGAAACAGTTTTAGAGATCAGCTTATTCTGACTAGGCTGTCATTTCCCACTCCGTGAGCTAATAACACCTTCTCACAAGCAGACAGCTGAATATAACAGCTTGGTGGGACTTAAAAAATAAGAAGTTGATTCCATCAAGAGTTGCTTGTTGTTCTGTGCTCAGTTATATAGAAAATCTGCTTAAAAATAGCAACTAGAGAGCAGATACTGTCTCAAACTGGCCTGTGTCTAAGATACTTCATGAATAAAGGGACAAGGTAAAGCAAGTAATTTCTAGTAATTACTTAGATAGTGAGGAAAAGACTTTCCAAAACTAAAATTCAGAATAGATTTTGCATATTCCAGGAAGCTGTGGTATTTGATAACAGGGAGTGAAGTATCTGATACCAGCTTGACCTGTGAATACTGAACATAAAACTGTGGAATCATTTAGGTTGGAAAAGACCCTTAAGATCATTGAGTCCAACTGTTCACCTAATTAAACATTTCCCTAAGGAGGCTCAGGGGGGACCTTATGACTCTACAACTTCTTAAAGATTATAGCAAAGAAAGGGGCAGTCTCTTCCTCTTCAGGACCAGAGGAAATGGCTTCAGGTTGTGACAGAGGAGGTTTGGGCTGGCTATTAGGAAGAATTTCTTCGCTGAAAGGCTGGTTAAGCATTGGAACAGCCTGCCCAGGGAAGTGGTAGAGTTACTGTCCCTGGAGGTGTTCAGGAAACGACTGGACATGGCTCTCAGTGCTGTGGTTTAGGTGATGGTGGTGCACATTCTGTGATCTTGGAGGGCTTTCCCAACCTTAATGATTCTCTGAAGTACAGGGTGACAGTCCCTGCCCTGGTCCTGCTGGCCACACTATTGCTGATCCAGGCCAGGTGCCATTGGCCACCTGGGCACACCTGGCTCGTGTTCAGCCACTCTCAACCAGCACCCCCAGGTCCTTTTCCACTGGGCCCTTTCCAGCCCCTCTGCCCCAGCCTGTGGCACTGCAGGGGTTGTTGTGACCCAGGGGCAGGACCTGGCCTTGTTGAACCTGAGACCCACTGATCCAGCCTGTCCAGATCCCTCTACAGAGTCTTCCTACCTTCAGGCAGATCAACATTCCTGCCCAGCTGAGAGTACACTTGATTCCCTCATCCAGATCACAGGATTGGTGGAGGGAAAGATGTGTAGGTCTGAGTATCAGTGTTCTCAGAGAATAAATAAATGAAATGATGTCCTTTGAGTTGAGTAGACAGATAGTAGATGGCAGAGTATAGTTGTCTGGTGCCAGTCTGTTTCAGATGGAAGCATCCTTTGTGTTTAGCTGGGAGGCCAGAAAATTTCCATCATTCAAGTCCTATATTCTTAATAGCATGTACTATTTACTGAACTAATCCTTATCTTGTTTGGGTTATTTAAAAATTTTTAATTGTAGCATAACTTTGTAAAGATAAAGCATCAAGTTCCTAGTTAATCTGCAACTCATCTCTTGTGTAATTATATTAGTCTTGTGACCTTTATTCAAAGTATTTTAAGCCAGGCTCTGGTTCACTCCCTATTTTCTACTCTTTAATTTGTTCTAAGTATTTCCGAATGACAGGACTTGCCAGTGTTTAAGGCAGTGTTGACTTCTAATGAATACTCCTGTTGGATGCATTAGGATAAAGCTGTGGCTGAGCCAGTAAGTCGACTGCTGGAATCAACCCTGAGAAGCACCCATATGCCAAGCAGGATTGGGGCTCTGCACGGAATTCTTTATGTCCTTGAGTGTGACTTGCTCGACGAGACAGCAAAGCAGCTCATTCCAATTATCTGCGAGTATCTGCTCTCCAATTTGAGAGGAGTAGCACAGTAAGACTCTTCTCCCTTTCCCCCTGGCTCCAAACTGTTGCGTGTTTATGTGTGAACAAAAGGGCTCTGTTGTTGGCGGTTGTCAGTACATTTTAGAGCAGGCTGTTGTATCAAGCAGGTTTTGGCATTTTCATTGAAAATATCATCCAATTTTAGGTTTAATTTACAGAGTGAAATGATATTTCAGGGTGAGAAAACTGTTTGATAGCACAGGCTTTTCTGTCTTTGGTAAACTGAGTTACTTAAACCTAATTTTTCTGTCATTTTCATGATAATCAATGTTAGGGCTTCTTAGCTATACTTTCTGTGATTTTAGGAAGGGCTTACATTTCATGTGCAAGAATACTTTGTATTTCTAGAAATAGTTTATAGTATCTCTGTGACCTAAACAACTTTGGTGTGACCACTAGTGTTTTTGCTCCTTTGCAGTTGTGTGAATATCCATAACCAGGAGCACATTTTGGTCATGTGTGCAGCTGCTTTCTATCTGATAGAGAATTACCCTCTTGATGTAGGGCCTGAATTCTCTGCAGGAATTATACAGGTATGTTGTGATGCCTCCACTCAGGGGTGGTTGTGTAACCTGAGATCACCACATAGCTGTCTTTAACACTTAACTTGGACACTGAGGTGTAGGTATGCTTTTGGGTTTAGTTTCATCAGTTTTTGATAATACCTGATTCTGTTCCATACTATTGTGGTACGGTGCTAGAAGATGACCTAAATACTCCTCAGAACCAAGCAGTTGGCTTTTTTGCTTTATTTCAGATGTGTGGAGTCATGGTGTCTGGAAGTGATGAATCAACACCATCCATTATTTATCACTGTGTCCTGAGAGGATTGGAACGACTCCTCCTTTCAGAGCAGCTTTCCAGGCTGGACAGTGAGTCGCTGGTTAAACTGAGTGTTGACAGGGTGAATGTGCAGAGCCCCCACAGAGCAATGGCAGCCCTGGGATTAATGCTGACTTGCATGTACACAGGTATTCACTTTTTTGGACTTCTGATGTGCTGGGAGACTGGCTTACTAACAGTGCGAATTTTCCTAATTTATTTTTGTTACCAAGAGTAAAAGAAGTGTGTTCTAACATCCACACTGAACCTGTAACAAATTATTTTGATTTAGGAAAAGAAAAAATCAGCCCCAGCCGTATCCCAGATGCAAATCCTGGTGCTCCTGACAGTGAATCTGTGATTGTAGCTATGGAACGAGTTTCTGTCCTTTTTGATAGGTAAGAGGACAGAATGAGTAAATGGGGCTCTGGGAGGGAAATGATTGTGTTAGTCACTGTGTGATCACTTTTGACAGTTCTTACAGTTAATTAATGGTGTTTCTCTACTTAATGTTGCTTAAAAGTTACACTCCTGGTATACACAGTAACACTGATGGAATTGCTGAAGGCAGCACAAATGTGCAGGAATGTAAATGAAAACCAGACATGTCCTAACTGATACTGTGAGTTTTACAAACCATAATACTTCATAAATGTATTTCCAGCTCCCTTCAGGTCAAACTCTTAAGTGCTTTTCAGGATGTCTTCTACATAATCAAAGATTAAATCCAGTTTACAGGAAATAATCTTTCAAACCACCCTAAGAGTTTAAAACTTTCTTCCCCCTTCCCCCCTCACAAGAGTTGCTCTTTTCTGAGGCTGTTAAGTAATTGCAGTGGAAGGATACAGTAAAACTTCTGTATTCACATGGAACTCATTAATGGGAACATTTCAAAACCCCTGTTTTGATCTGACAATCTCAAGCTGTCTTAAGTGAGTATAGCATGTTAGATTTTGTGTAGTAGTTTGTGGGTAATGGTTTACATTTTTTGAAGTGTTCTGTGGTTTTTCCATAAAACTGGAGGAGGGTTTCACTTCTGCACTTGGTGAGAACAGAACTGGAGCAGGGCTTGAGTGTTTTTGAATATATCACTCTGAAGAGCTAGCAAAATAAATGTGACTACTACAACCAAAAAATAACTTCTGCAGGGAAGAATCACATGATGGTAACTTGACCTTGACACATCAACAGATGCAGCCTTTATTAGAAAGACTTTCCAATTAGTGCTGTTTAAACAAAATTGTCTGTATGTTGGAGTATCTTTCCCCACTTCACACAGCAACGCAACTTGCTTGTTTTGTTTGACATGTTGGTCATTCTGATCTTGAATAAAAAATGCCAAGATGTTATGAATGAAAACTAGCGTGCTGCTTATAAATGGTCTTTTCTCTGATAACCAGGAGGAGTGATCTCCCTCTCCTTTTTGTTCTTGTTTAGTTTTTTCAGCATTCCTGTTGGTAACTCTCATCTCTGATACAATTCCAGACCTTCAAAAAATGTGACTATTTAAAAAAGCAAAAGGGAGAGTGTGGGATAAGGGCACACCTGTAACAGTTTCTGACAGCTTTGATAGACCTCTTTGGGTAGTCTGTTATTAAGATTGCCTGAAGATTTGGATTCATCAGTGCTGAGAACTTGCCTACTTAGAGATGAAAGTAAAATGTTCTTTCCATTGCCAGTGGGAAAAGAACAAGATATGTATTGGAATCCAATCATAAAATATTTAATTTTTATTATTTTCAGGATCAGGAAGGGATTTCCTTTTGAAGCTCGAGTAGTGGCTCGGATTCTTCCACAGTTCCTTGATGATTTCTTCCCTCCACAAGATGTAATGAACAAAGTCATTGGGGAGTTTCTGTCTAATCAGCAGCCATACCCACAATTCATGGCAACAGTAGTTTATAAGGTAGTATTGATATGTTTATTTTTCTTATATGTTTCAGAAGATTTCTAAATAATTGACAGCTCAGCTGAAGGGCCATATACCACTTTTGTTAGTTAGATCTAACACACCCACAGTGATTGAGCTGTCCAGCTGTGAGCTTTGGCCTCTCGGTGACATGGCTTGATGCTGCCTGGAAGCCAAAGCTCACAGCAGGACAGTTCAGTCACTAATAATGAGAAAATAAAGGGAAAATTAGTGGTTGTGGTCCTGGTGCTCAGATTCTAGATCTGAGTGAGCCATCACCTTGTGAACCCAACAAGCTTCTGGGCATTTGGCTCTTCAGCATGGACTAGACTTGTGCATCACTGGAGAGTGCATGTGCACAGCACATGTGATCTATAAAAAACAGACACCACACAAGTTGTGTATTTCTATATGATTACTTCAGTACATTTGTCCTGAGTCCAGTTCACTGATTCATTAGAGTCAGAGTTGTCTCCAGGAATCCAGTTTGTGACCCTCAGAGCTTTGTAGCCAGAGAGAACCTTTACAGGAGAAACTGAACTTTCTCCCATATCCATCCACCCTGTCTTTATTCCTGTGTTCCATATTTTGCAGGTGTTCCAGACACTGCACAGCACTGGACAATCCTCGATGGTCCGTGACTGGGTGATGCTCTCTCTCTCTAATTTCACACAAAGAACACCCGTGGCAATGGCAATGTGGAGTCTTTCCTGTTTTTTTGTCAGTGCTTCCACCAGTCAGTGGATCTCAGCAATGTATCCTCAAAAGATTGAATGTGTGCCATTTCTGGGTAATTACAGTGTAAAGCCTTGAAGGGTAAGAGTACAAGTGTAAGACACAAAAAAGGCAGTTTTACTGCAGCTAGTAATGGTGTATATTGCTTTGTGCTGTTGGTACCTTGAGTTTGTGGGGAAAAAAGAGAACATTGAAACAGATTATGAAAACAAAGTTATCTAAAACTACTGCTTTAAGATCAGTTCCTTTTGACTATGTAAGATGATTGGGAAAGTCCTTAACTTTGAAGGACTTTTTAAAAGCTTCACCAAGATAGCATTGCTGTGACCTTTAAAAGCTTTGCTCTCTATTCCTTCTGCAAGATAAAATACATTGAAAAAAATGAAAGGAGCCAACAGCCTCAAAATCAAGAGAATTATCCTCTACATACAAACTGTATTTGGCAGTTGTCTGCCTGGCTGTACACAGTGATAATCGTGAGCTTTGGCAATGCAATGGCATCGACCAAATTGGAACTGACAAAAGATACAGATAGATAGGTAGATAGATAGATATGTGTGTGTGGTATTAGTGCTGGGTTTATTTAAACATATAAACAAAACCCTGAAACAAACAGAAAAATAGCTGATGCATTTTGTTACCAGACAAAAAAGTGGCCATTTGTCATGTTTGAAATGTCCTAATGACCCTCAATTGCAGCAGCACTCTTTGGCTCTCAGCAGTTGCTGATTGCATTGTTTGCTCCAATGGATAAAGAAGACTATTGCTAGCTTGAAATTAATTTCTGATGATAAGAAATTGTGTGATGCTAATGAAGAAATAGGATTTATGCAGTAGCAGTTAATTGCCAGATGACAGTATTTTGCACTTGACTGTCGTTGGTGAACTTAAGAATAAAGAACTGTTTTAATGGAGACCAGCGTTTAAACTGCTCAACCAAAAGAGGAGCAACGTCTGTCATTTTATGACCTTAACTTCTATTTCAGTCTTCCACATATTATCAGCAGAATGGGAAAATCAGAGCAAGTGGATGTTAACATCTTCTGTTTGGTGGCCATAGACTTCTACCGACACCAGATCGACGAGGAGTTGGACCGGAGAGCCTTCCAGTCGGTGTTTGAGGTGGTGGCATCTCCAGGAACCCCTTACCATCGCCTGCTGACTTGTTTGCAAAATGTCCACAAGGTCACAGCATGCTGAACACCTGATGTGTATGGAACTGCATGACTAGTGTTGGAATATGAATTATGAGGAATGCAAGATCAAGAAAATACCTGGGGTTGCATTTGTGATAAATATGGACCTGTCAGTTTTCCTTCCAGCACGCATGGACAGGTGCTCTGCAGCACTGGAAATCACCTGAGAAGTCAAGTGTAGTGATTGTTGACACCAAGCACCTCTAAGTGGAATGAAGTATGTCAGTGTTTTTCAAGTGATGTTGGGGACTAATGTGAGCCACACATCCTGGCTGTAAAATAGGAGCTAGTACCACATGCAAGGTAGCTGGTGTTCCTCTTCTTCCCAATATGCAGCTGCAGGCACTGTGGTGCAGCCAGTAAGACACTGACAGACTGTTATTGCAACCCGCAGTCATTAGCCAACTTCATAGTTTTATGTACCTGTATATACTGTTGTGTAGTACAGAATAGAATTTGGTTTTCCTAATGTCTCTCCCAAAAAAGGAAAAGAGAAAATGGCTTTTATGATTTACACTTCCAGCATGTAATTTCTCTCTCTGGACTTTCTGATATCCAGTGGTGTATGTGTTGGTGATACCAGAGATTTAGTGCACATACGTAACCACACGTTTTTCTTTTTTCTTCTCAGGATTTCAAATTTGAGTACAGTATATCAGTGAAAGAAATTTTAACTTAAATATTTCTATATTATGTACAGTATGTAAAATTGTAAGATGTGTGGTGCATGAGCTGTGCTGTAATTGGAGATGAACAAAAGCCATGCTACTGAATGTCTTGACATCTGTATTGTCCTCATTTTTTTCCTTGTGCTTGAATTCACGTTCCTTTTGGAAATCCATCTTAATGTACAGATTACATCTTGTTTTGCATCTCACTTTTTCTTCAAGTGCTTTAAAACTGGAATATGTTGATTAATTTGTCTTGAGAAACTGTACTAAGGAGGCATTCTTGTGATCCACTTTACTGTAGCTTCTTTTGAATTCCTTTGTTTTGAGCCATAATGGTAAAAAAGAGGACTAGTCACTCTGGATCAAACTTCAGATACTTAAGAAACTGCTCTTAATTTGCTGCACAGCATTTTAAGAGACAAAATGGTGCAAGCTCCCCTGTAGTCAACAACCATTTGACCTTTCCTAACTGAGACCATGGAGTCATCTGTACCACTCTCATGTAAACAAATATATGGTAGCAGTAAAGAATCAGAAGGCTGCTGTGGTCTACTTTGGGACTGGCTAAAGTGTTAGATTGCACAACCTCTTTTATTACCTGTTGTATCCATAATGCTTTAGACAAAAACACAAATACCCATGAATTTCAGGACACTGCACAGGGACAGATTTAGCTTTTACTCACCACCCAGGGAATGCCATTGATTCCTAAGCTTTACACGAGGAAATCTAGCACAGCATTTGTCTTTAGTTGTATTTAAGTCTTTCATTTATAGAGAAACGATACCTTGGTTCTCAGATCCTACATTTAACCTCTCTTCATTTTCTTATCACACCTTTTGGTGACACTTGGAAAAATGAGATAGTGTTGTCAGGAGGAGCATGTACTGTATGTATTTCTGTATATAATGTATATGTTGAAATTATACACATGTGACAACATTTAATGTATACAGATGTGTATATTTGTATTTATTAAACCCATGTATTTAAACTAATTCCAATCTAGACCAAAAATTGTTGCTTCTGCCCGTAAATTGATTACAAAGGAATTGTCTGCTGGTGTTGCTTCCTTTTAGAAACTGGTAGAGGAAATTGATAGTATGGGCAGTAGAAACAACTGTAGATGTTGCTGTATTTAGCTCTCTACAGGTCTTATTATCTAAAGCAATTATTTCTGTCCTTAGTTGGGTTACTCTTCTTCCTTGGGCCACAGCACTGTGGTGATTTTTAAAAGAAACTGAACAGGATTTCAGAAAAGGTTTAATAAAATAGATACTGTTTGAAAGTTTTTGAGTTATATTGGAAATTATCTTAATTCTGATAAAAGTCTAATTCCAGGCAGTGAGATATAATGCCCTGTATTTGCATTAAGGGGTAGTATAGATCACTCTTCCCTTTTGTAATCACCAATAATCGTTTTGTACTGTAAACCCACACACCAGTCAGTTTTTGTATGATATATAGTTTAAGTGAAGATATTTTTGTAAGCTATTTTCCAGAATTAAAAATAGATTTTAATATATTTTTTAAGCATCAGATTAGTCAAATTCTCACCATGTTGTGTTATGAAACTGTTAAATTCTTCATAATTTTAAGCTCCTCATGATTAACACAGACCAGCTGGTTACTTTACCTTGGGATCTCAGGAGCCAGACCCTTTATGAAACTTTCCAAACCTGCTTGGGACTTGCTATAGAATCTTTCAAGCCAGTGAAGAAATACATTGAATTAAGCAGTCAGCACAGCTGGGTGAAAATCTTTAGATGTGACAGACTCCCATTCCTCAAATGCCTCTTGCCAGCCTTAGAGCAAATATTTGCATTACCTTTTTCAAGACAAACGCTAGAGTTGATGCACTCAGTTCTAACCTCACACAGATTCACTGGCAGTAATAACTTCATCTGTTTTAACCTTTCTTGGAGATTTGTTGTAGTTTATATACCTCCTGTAATGTGTCCTAAGTGTCTGAAGTAGGGCACCTCCTCTTAGGAAATTCCCTGTGACCTGAAGGAGTTGTAGCTTAAGGGTCTTCCTAGTGTGGGAGCACACTGCAGCAGTGCTTCAGTTCAGACATTTCACTGCAGCACACTTTCCTCTCTTCTTTCTAGACATTCTTTCCACACCCTCATTTCTTTTGGAATTAAATCATCCTCAAAATAATTCCTGTCTGCTTTTAGTGACATGAGCCACGAGGTGTGCCACAGGGGCAGTAACAGCAGAACAGTGGCCTCTAAGGGATTCTGATGTTGGATTTAAAGGAAATGAAAATACTGCTTGTCCTTTGAGATTGAATCTATGCAAGATTTTATTTCACAGAGTGTTTTTAACTTGCTGTAAACAGAAAGCTAATTTTGAAAATCAGGCTGTTCATTTTTTCATTGAGATCAGGGTAGAAATGTGTTTGATCTTAATACGTTTGGTGTCCTGGCTAAACAAAGCAGACAGCGTCTTTAATGTGCTTTGCAGTGCAAGTGGCTTCTTTGCAGCCTTACAAGGTGAGAGGTATGGCATGACTGGGAGCATACTTGAGACAGATTAATGTTTAAAACTTCAGTTCTAATTCAGTTGTCAAAGAAACGACATTACGAAATCTATAATGTGGCCCTCCCCTAAGAACACTGTATGCCAGCCAACTTGTTACAAACAGCTTTTGGACCAGCTACCCACTGGGCCATTAAATAAAGTTTGCTTTGTGTTTCATTTCAGCATGCCCCCTCCCTTGCACTGAGTGCAAGAGCGAGGAGTTGCAAACGACAACTTACTGTAAACCAGTTCTTATTTGCAGGATTCAAAGTATTTTCTTTACTATTTATGTTGTTTTCCAGTTGCAATTGAATGTGAGTTTATTTAAATCTTCTCCAAAGTGTATACTCAGATGTCATTTCTTGCCTAAAGCATCTAGTAAATGATTGTGTGTTACTTTTGCTTTGGTAGGAATGCCTTCTTAGCACCAAGACATTGCTTGTTCTGAACCACCAGCAGCATTCCGAAAGCACTGAGTAATGAGTGAACAGATTCCAGTCAAATGAGGGGGGAACAAGTGGAACCTTTTGGGTTAAAAGTAATTGGTTGATATTTAGTACATTTGCCTTAAGAGCATTCTGTCTTGCCATTCTCCTTTTTCAGTGGCTGTTAACTATATTGCAGATAAGGAGGTTGTGTCAAAAACACTGCAAGGACAGTTCTCCCAGAGCAGCAGACCTGGTTTGTCTTAGGATTTTGTGGAGCTGTCAGGGCTGAGAATTTATAACAAAATAAATTTTAGGGTATATTGAGCAATAAATACTAGCAATAAGCAGTTTAATCAAATTCAGTCATTCAGGATCTTACCTGGTGGTTGAAAGGGATGGAGAAGACGAGGAACTAAGTGAGTGCATTCATTGCATTAATCAGACTTTGGCCATGTACAACCCAACTAAACTTTCTGCTAAAGGTAGAAATCAACTGAGTGACAATGGTAGGTGCTTTGCTCTTTTAAAACAGTTTTGGTTATAAGGACACAATTGATGAATGTTACAAGAGGGCAAAATTCACTAGTTTTTAAGTAGTTTAAGTATTTTAAAGTGAAAACAAGCTGCTGTAAAAATTAGAGTAAGCAATGTAGCAAAATTTGGGGGAAATTAATACAGAGATTTCGAGTGAACACTTTGTGCATGCTACCTAAGTATCCATTTAAAAATCTTGAGAGTCCCACAGTCATACCCAGGAGAGCTTCTACTGTATATCAATTTTTAGCTGCATTCAGGTAACTGGGTATAAATGCTGCAGAGCATTTGTGAAGCATGTGCTGCTTTTGTCATGTGCATTTTGTGTGAGCTTATCATTCCCATCAGTCCATGTATACACACCATCAAGCTGGATGAACTTGACAAAGATAAGGTAACTCACCCTGTGGTGGGGCATAGTTTGAGGGCGATGATGAGCAAAAGCTTGGAGCCCCAACCTGAAAAGCAATTGTACTCAAGGAAAAAGGAAAGCATATAATTTTAGATGTATGTTTACGTTAAAAAAAAAAAATGCTGAAAATACTGCACATTGAAACTAAAAGAGAAAATAAAATGCAACTATTACTGTAAGCGATTTTTCTCTGGTTATTTAAAAAAAAAAGGGCTTGATGCATTCTTACTAGAGTTTTCCCCCAGTATCTCTTCTTTTCAGCAACTATCAAATACTGAGTATTATTAAGATATGCAAGAATACTTGAACTCTCTGTAAATGTAGCTACGCTGCACAATCACTGTGCTGTTTGCAATTAACCAAGAATTATCACAGTTGAGCTTTTAATTGTATCTAATAGTCATGCTTGCCAAAACTTCTCTGGGATTCTAGATGAGATCAGAAAAGGCAAAATTTAAGTGTACAGCTGTATTTGTGAATGAGAGTGTATTTATCTGCAGCAGTCCTGGGGAGGGATAATGTTACCCAGGAGAAGAAATGGTTTAACTTGCCGAAGCTTGGTTTCCCAGCTGTTGGGCTTGCATCTTAAAAGAAATTTCTGGGTGGTCCTGCTGCTGAACACTGGAGGATCTCTTGCAGTACTCAATGGCTCAGAGACATCTTGTTTTGATTAACTTTGCAGCACTTGGCTGTTCCCTGGAAGCTCTGGCATAAAGTTTGTAGTAGTAGCTTAATGTAGAAAGCACGTGCTGGTTTTGTCCTTAGTCAGAGTAACTTCTTGTACATCTTGTTTTTCCTTGTCGGCGTCGGTGGCGACTGCTCCGCCGCCGTCACCTTTTAGTGCAGCCGTGGAGCTGAGGGACAGAACTGTGCTGTGGTAAGTGCCTTTGTCTGCAGAGCTGGAGACTTGTTTGAGTAATAAAATCTCGTTGAGTAATAAAATCTTCATCTTTTGTCACTCAGAGAAGAAAAACCATTTAATTTCTGGAAATATTACCCCTAAAGATGAATTGCCAGGCACAGGGAGATGAAGCATTGCACTTAGTAGAATAGAATTTAACTTACTAGAACTTTTCTGTTTTCCCCACTGCCTTTCCTGTCCTGTATAGGTATTGTGCTTTTTTTCCTACTTTCTAGGCAGTGCAGCTGTAAAGAGTATTGCAGCCATCATTTGGGAATTGGCAGGGCTCCACCCCAGTTACAAGACAAAAGGCTTTGATTGCCTGTAGAATTAAACATAATTATACCATAAGTTTTGCATAACTGTTTGAAGAGATGAAAAGATTTGTAACTTGTAGGTTTGTTAAAAAGTTGGAAGTAGGAACATGAAAAAGTTCTTACAGTTTATATAGAATGTTATCTTCGGAGTGAGCCAAACCTTCTGCTCTTCTATTGCAGCCGTAATTCTGCCTTAATTGTGTTTCTGGTGTTTCCCATGGTGTACACATCCAAGTATGGCAGAGCAGTCCCTTACCCCAGGTGCTGTTTTCAGATCCTTCAAGCTGCAAATGTCATGGGTAGATTTTGATCAAGTGCAACCTGATTGTTTTACCTCACTATTTACATTTTGGAGTTCTTTCAGCCAGGCTGCAATGTTTGAGCTCCAAGCAAAATGCATCCCTGAGGGCTGGGTTTGACCATGCACCAGATGCCCAGAGTGCTGTGAGCCAGATTAAGTCAGACCATTTAAATACAAGATTTTTGCTAATCTAGCTCATCTTGAATTACATGTGCTATAAAACTTCAAGTCAATGTTCAAATAACGTCTCCAAATTAGAATCTTAGTCTTTTCTACCCCCTTTTTCCCCTGAGGAAGAGGCACTGTGTGTTTTCATCTCTGTCTTGCTGTTAAATGGCTCTAGGATTGAAGCATCTGTCTTGTCCAATGGAAAGGCAAGTGTAAAGCTTGCTAACTTAACTTTTCTTGGTGTGTCTTGTTAATGTTGACATTTCAAATACCATCTTTGGCATTTAACATCTATGAAAACAACAATTCATTGTTTAACTTTTATTTCAGGCAAGTTTGGGCAGATACTCTCTTAATTAGACTTTGTTCATAGTTATTTTTCTTTGCCTTCTTAACTGCTCCAAACTACCACTGTTTAAATGAACACTGGATGCTGCAGATCTGGGAGGTATTTTTAAGTGCTTTTGAGGCTTCTGATCCCTCCATCTCTTGGTAATGCGACTTAAGCTCATTCCTTCTCCTCCTGTCTTCTTTCCTCTGCCTTGGCTGCCAGAGTAAATATTTCACCTGTTGAATACTTTAAAATAAAAGTTGTATGTCATCAATAGATTGGTGCATGACTAAGTAACAGAGCATAATCTGAGTGATCCGAAGTACCTGGAGTTTATGAATTAATTGTGAGTCCTGAACACGTGAATCTTTAGAAGGGGACAAAATAAACCTGCAACTTTTTTGCTACCTGATGTAGCAATCCAAGAATATTGTTCAGATGTTTATCTTCATCAGTACCAAAATCAAATGCTTTCATAAATGATGTTTCAATCTGTACTTTTGCTGCTTTACTGCTTTTGTGGTTGTCTTGGGGATGGTTCTCTCTGCTCACTGAAGCAGCATATTTATATACTGCAGTTACTTAAATGTGAGCTTGTGAATAATACCTATTCCCATTGCAGTGTGATCTGATTATATTAAAAAAAAATTGTGAGAAATGTGATCTGGCAGCTGGGAAACTTGCAGGCAGCACTAACAGTAATGGTGAAAGGACCTGCTGCTTCACAAAACATTGTCTGGGACCAAGTCATGTTATCAATCGTAAACAGAATTGAATTATGCTGACAGGTTAATTTTCCACCTCTCCCACTGGCCTGCTGTAGGGTTTGAGAGTATCCCTGTGTGGGAAAGATACAGCTCAAGTGGTCTGATCCGAGTTGAGTTGTCTCAGATGACAGGATTAAGCAAATCTGTGTTTCTTAGATCCGTAAAAATCCAAACTGCATATTGTACCTTTGGAACTAATGATGAATCCAGGGGTGATGATGGAGTGTTGTAAGAAGCCAAGTTCTCGTGTTACACTTGAAAAGATTGCTGCCCCATATGTACTGAGCTGCTCAGTTTGTTGCAGTGAGACTTAGAGTGCCCAAAGTTCTTTTGTGCTTTTTGCTGATGGGTTAAATATCGTCAAAGTGGTTATTAATTATTAACTTAGTGAGGTCTGGCTCTCCTTTGTCTGGGCTGCTTTTGTTCTCAGTTTGACTGCATTAACTCTAGATGAAATATAAATGCCAGTTCCAAACTAACATTGATTAAATTGTATTATTCTGTGTAGCTTAATTACATGAAAAAAAAAAATCAAGGCAGGAGATCAAATTTATTATTTCATGTGTACTCAGTCATGTTTTATTGGCTATAAAATCTCATGTAGACAGGATAACTTTAGAAGCCGAGTAGCATAAACAAGATTTTAGCCCTAAATTACATATTTTGAAGAGATTTTTCAAAGCCTGTCATGAGATGGGCATTCATTCAAAAGAAAATAATTAAAAGTTGACATTTTAGCAGGGCCCAAAAAGGGGTAATGATGAGGGTAGTCTGACATATTTTTTTTCCCTTGTGCTTTTCCACTCTAAAGCTCCAGGATGTGATGCAGGAAGGAAGGACAGGATTTGTGCAGCAGCCTGGTGTGTGCTCTATGTGAGTAAAGGACCTTTTGTCTGTTGAGGGCCTGTTAAGGGCCTTAAAGAAAGGTATCCATGTTTGTTTAAAAAAAAAGTATTCCCAACCACGAGCAGTTGGATGGTTCATTGCTGCCTGTTGCAGGTCATTACCTTTTCTCTGTGCAAATATATATGCTTGCAAATATATATCATCACCTGGATAGATCATATATAATATATAATATGTCATGATCCAGGCAGTTTGTGGACCTTGAAGAGGTCTCCTTAGAGACCAAACAGCTGTGGTGCACCCAAGGACAGAGAAGCATTTATGATTTTTAAGGACATTGCAGGACAGAGCCAGGATGATTCCTCCTGGGAAAGGGAGGCTTCGTGTAATGTGGTTGCAAGGTACAGCCCAGGGACCAAGGAATGGTAGGAAACAGCATCTTCTCATTCTTACCTTCAATGGCTTTGTCCACTTCACTGTATTATTCCTGAAAATGCTGAAGGTTCCTGTTATTAAAGGTGTGAGAGCATTTTTTTAGGTTGCTCCCAACTTTTGTGTTTAATTTTGTCTTGCACTATGGGTGTTTATAGAGCAAGGAAAAGAAACTCGTTTTCAGTAAGCTCTGATAGTAAGTTGAAGGAAGGCTGCAGAACTTGAAACTGCTTCTTAGTAGTGTTCTTTATCCTTAGACTTAGACCTTGAGTGTTCCTTTATATTTGATTATGAAAAGAATACATACTTTATTTTTTCTTTGAACTACATTTTCCCTGTAAATTACTATTCCAGAGTCAGCCAAAACTGTCTTTCTTCTTTTTATACAGGTGCCTTTCATCCACTTGAAGATGCTTTTTTTTCCTCTCCTGAAAATCAAAAATACTAAAAGTTTTTGTCCATTTTCTAGTTACAGTTGCATCTCTCCATATTGCTGCATTTTTCTCTAGTGAGAGTCTGATGTTTTGAATTTTCACAGGTAATGTTCTTGCCTTTTTTGGTTTCTTGACCACATTCCAGAAAGTTTCTTCTTCTTCTTAAATTACACGTTTTGATGTACCAAGGTACATTGCAACGTTAAGGTTTCTCAGACACTTGTTTCCCAGATCCTCCTCCTGGAGGACAGAAGAGATGCTCATTTCCAGTCCTTAGGAACCTCCCCTGATGGCCACAGCCTGTCTGACATCAGCCAGATTCTCAGCTCCATGGATGCATCCCCCATCATCCTGTGGGCTTGTGCATGCCTGTCTTGTCTAAATGTTCCCCAATTTCATTCTCTTCCAATGAGGGTGAGCCTTCAGTGGCTCCAGACCTTCCCGTGGGTGGAACTGAGATTCCTGGAATCCTCCACCAAATTTGGTGCTACTGGACATGAGCTTTAGTTTTCATTTGCCTTTCAAAAACATGCTTTTATTATGCTTTTAGTACTTGACAAGAATGCTGAATGCAGGCTTTTCTCAGGCACCCAGCAGAGCACAGCTTGGGGCTCCCCGTGCTCCCATCCCGGACAGGTCTGATCCCCAGTGGGGCTGTGCAGCTGCCTCTGAGGCGTGGGGAGGGAGAGACTGTCAGGGACTGCTGGTGACAGATTAAAACCTGAATTCACAGCCAGCTGCTGAAGTGGCCTCTTCCCGAGGTAAAGGCTTTTGTGGCTTTTCCAGTTAACTTTGAGCACTCCTGCCTTTCCCGCTCGCACGGTTTAGCTTTGACTTTCTTCTCCTTATCTGTCACTAGAGAGTAATTGCCCCTTTCATAAGGACCTTGCTGTAACCTTGAACAGCAGTTCCTGTGGCACCTGATGTGCATTATGGACTATATATACTGATGAAAGACTGAGGTACAGTCCTAATGTCTACCTTGATGTTTTCTTTTTAAATCTGTTTCAAGGAGCCCTTTCAAATAGGACATGAAAGCTCTCCCATTATTATAAAATTCCTTATGAGATATTTTTGTTTTGAAAAAAGACGTATTTAGAATATTAGGGTACAATCATAGTCTTATCAGGCTGAAGCTGCAATATCCAAGCTATTTCCAGTAGCTCTTATCTGTCCTTTCATCTGGTTCTAAACATGAAATGGGCATTTCACTATTAAATGCATACAGAGCCTTTCACTCTGGGGGATGCTGCTGTACACACTTCAATGGGGTTTTTTCAGTATCTGGTAACTTACAAGCAAAAGGTAGATGTTTTTATGACATTACTCTGTATTGAGGGCTGCAATAGGATTCTGTACTGGAGAGGGAGAGCTCTCCTTTCAGGGCATGGTTGAGGAGACTCACTGAATCACAGTATGAGTGAGGTTGGAGGGGACTGCAGTGGGAATCTGATCCAACTCTGCTGAAGCAGGGTCAACCCAGAGCACATGGAACAGGATTGTGTCCAGATGGTTCTTGAATATCTCCAGTGACAGAGACCCCACACCCTCTCTGCACAGCCTGTCCCAGTGCTCAAAACAGTAAAGAAGTTCTTCCTCATATTCAGGTGGAACTCCCTGTGCATCAATTTCTGCCCGTTGCCTCTTGTCCTGTTGCTTGGCACCACTGAGAGGAGTCTGAACTTCTTGACACCCTCCCTGCAGATACTGACAGACATTGATGAGGTCCCCTCTCAGTTTGAGGCGGAACAGGCTCAGCTCCCTCACCTTTTCCTCATGAGAGAGACTCTCCAGACCCTTAATCATCTTTGTCATCCTCTGCTGGACCCACTCCAGGATGTCCATGTCTGCCTTGTCCCGAGGAGCCCAGAACTGGACACAGCACTGCAGATGTGTCTCACCAGGGCTGAGCAGAGGGGCAGGATCACCTCCCTGACCTGCTGGCACTGCTCCTCCTAAGGCACCCCAGGACTCCATTGGCCTCCTGGCCACAAGGACACACAGCTGGCCCATGGACAGCTCGTGTCCACCAGGACCCCCAGGTCTTTCTCTGCCTTCCAGCAGGTCAGCCCCCAGCCTGTGCTGGTCCCTGGGGTTGTTCCTCCCCAGGTGCAGGACCCTGCATTTGCCCTTGCTGAATTTCAGAAGGTTCCTCTCTGCCCCTCTCTCCAGCCTATCGAGGTCCTTCTGAAGGCTGCACAGCTCCCTGAGGTACTGACCACTCGTCCCAGCTCTGTGCTGGCAGAGAACTTGCAGAGGAAGGATCTGTTCCTTCATCCAGGTCATTGATCAACTAGTTAGACAACACAGGGCCCAGTACAGTACCCTGGGGGACACCACTGGTGACAGGGCTCCAACCAGACCCTGTGCCACTGCTCACGAGCCTCTGGGATCTGCCACTCATCCAGTTCTCAATCCACCTCACCCAGCCCACAGTTCCTGAGTTTGCCTACAAGGCCATTGTGAGACATGGTGTCAAAAGCCCTGCTGAAGTCAAGGTAGACAAAATCCACTGCTCTCCCCTCAGTGCTCCAGGTGGTTGTTCCTTTCTAGAAGGCAGTCAGGTGGCCAAACCTGATTTACCTTTAGTGAATCCACGCTGGCTGCTGATCACCACCTTGTCTTCCATGTGGATATATGGCCTACACTCTCAGGAATAAAACTGAGTTGTTATTCTGGAGCAGGTACCTTTTTGTGCTTGCACCAAGTGGCAGATGTGAGCTGGCTGTGGCAGCTGTTGTATCTGTCTGTGGATACAACCAGAAATTCAGAATTGCTTTGTGAGGGGAAGGCACAGTGAAGGCTCCTAGGCTTTCTGCCTCAGCTGGACTTGTAGGAAAAGAACTGGGTGCAGAAACTGAGCTTTATTCAGCTTACAAGAGGAAAGCTGCAAACTGTTTGACGTGCAGAAAAAGGAAAAAACAAGAAAAAGCGTAGATGTGTTGTTAAGGGTAATGAGCAAGGCGCTTTCTCTAGCAGGATTAGGATGGGAACAGGAATAGACTTGCCAAGCTAAGGGAAAATCTTATTTTTGAAAAATGAAGGGAAAAAAAATCCTTTAATGAGTTTTGATAGAAAAATTGACATGTATTAACAAGAATCAAGAAAAGCAGCAGTTAAATGGCCAAGCTGTGCAAGATGTTCATAAATCTTCAGGATGAACTCAGCAGTGATTAAGGGGAATAAAAATTTGAGCAAAAATGCTGGAGAGTACTTGAACTTGTTGTTAGCCTACTGATGTCTGTGATCCTTGCTGATGGTGTTTGTACAAGTATAAACTGGGCAGATGTGAGCCCAGTGATCCCTGCCTGTGCTGCCCTTCTTATGGAATCAAGGCCAGAATGAGAAGCCCCAGTGAGGAGCAGGATGTGTTCTGCCCCAGCATTGCACTGATGCAGTTGTTTGATGGGACATGGGTACATTAAACTTTCTTCTGCCCAGAATATAACAGGTGGATTCTCCTGCCCATCTCCCACAGCCTGCAGGACCTGTGTAGAACTTCTGGGAAGGAAGGGAGTATGCAAGCAAAGAAAATTTATGAGGTAGCTCAGAGACATCATGGAAAGCACTTTGAGTAGTGCTCCTGTTTGTGCAAAGGCAAGATATCAAGAGGAGGAAGTAAAATGCAGTGAATAAAGCTGGAGAAGAGAAATGCATTGAGACACAAGCAGTGGCTTGGAGAATCAGACTGTACAGGCAGGAGTAGAGCAAAGCAGCAGAAATGATCAGTGAAGTGCAGAGCAGTGCCATGTGCTGGGGAAAGCAGCACTGCTGCCATCACCACAGTGGGCAGGGATGCAGGGATGGACATGTCGGGTCCAGGGACTTCCTCTGCCTAATGTGAGAGAAGAGGAGCTTGCAGGAAGCCGAGTGAAAATTGAATTACAGCGTGATTGTTGTGTGGTAAGGACAGAATAAGTGGAATACAGGTGTTTTGGAATTCCAGCATGCTGGGATTACAGGTCATGCCAAAAATACAGCACTGCTTAACACACGTGAAAGTAGAAATCTGCCTATATTAAACTGTGGCCAAATTGTTTTAGCCAGACAAAACAGGTGCTAAGAACTCATAGAACGGTGAAAGCAGCATCATTAATTTGCTAGTTTCTTTAGGCTGAAAGATCCTTTAGTCACCTCCCTTGTGATGCAATAGCTGTACTTCATTAGCAAAAATTAAATGGGGAGGGAAGGAAGCAGCATAGGAAAACAGATACAGCCCCTGTATCTGTTGGAGGGCACAGAGGTGAAGGTAGCAGCAGAGAATGGGGTTTTATGCAAGTTCTCCAGGGAACGGCAGGGCTTTCCCATGAAAAGCCTTCTTGACCTGAGGCCAAAGACTTCAACAAAGAAGAGACTTCTGCTCCTGATACTACCTTTTTTTCTCTCTTTTCTTCCCTGAAGAAAAAGAGGACTGGTGAGTGATCTAAGATTAAAGGTGCAGTGTTGCAATTTTGGGGCATTATGTCAGTTGTAAGAGATCAGACTGCGAATTAGGGAAAAAAAAGTCAATTCAGAGGCATTACTAGAAACCCCATTATTAGAAGACCCAGACATAATCTTTGATAAACCCATGAATATTTGCCAAGCAAAAGAAATTCCCCAGTGCATATGAAAGCTTAAGAGACAGCAGGCAGTGCTCTGAGCATGATAAAAAATTAAAACCATTACAAGAGAGAGACCTGGGGTAGTATGTCCTACAGAGCTAAAATGCTGATCCCCAGGGAGCTGCGATGCAGCAGCCCAGTTCTGGGGGAGAAAAAGAGGGAAAATCTGCCACAGATTGTGTCGTTTTGCTGCAGGTGTACAGTGTGGGCCAGGAGAGGAGGGCTGGCAGGGAGGGCTCCGTGGCAGGGGGAGCTGATGCTGCTGCAGCAAGAGATCATCAGCCTTAAAGGAAAATTGGGCTCTTGTGGAGCTGGATGCTGTGTGCAAGCCAGTGTGAAGTTAGCAATACTGAAAGGGATTCAGTCAGGAGACAGTAAACAGATGAAATTTGGGGTTAGAGCTGTACATTTATCCCTGCAGAGGGAAGATGGCAACAGGCACACATAACAAGTGGGGCAAGTTACAGTTTGCTTGGTAGGATGTTAAGACTGTGTGTCACCCTCCTGAATCCATAGGGGAAAATTTTTACTGTGTTCAGGGAGACTGAAGAGCAAGGAGATTACTTAGCAAGGTAACATAAAGTATCCAGAGAACTCAGAGAGTTTTTAGCTATGATTCTGAGAAAAGGCTCAGTCTCAGCTAAACTAACCTTTTAATGGTCAGTTTACAGGTAGATACTTTTTACTGTCAGCTCAGGCACTGGAATTACTGTCCAGTACTCTGTGGAGGTACACACCCTGTGGGTGATGCTGTGTCTGATACCAGAGTCCCAGCCTTCCACTCCAGGCACTGGGATGGTCACAAAGGGAGGACAGATGCAGATGAGTCTATGACCAAATCCAAGCTCTGCCCACCTGTTCCTAGGGCTGTGCCTGCTTGCTGTCAGCAATATAAAACCTAGAAACACCCAGAGCCTTGCCCTGGTTTGCTTCCCAGCTGGGCTGCAGCTCTGGGAAGGCTCCTTTCACAGCCTTGCGTGCAGGGAAAATCTACCAGAAGCCCTAAGTGATGAGGGGTGAAGAGGGGACCAGCTGCCTTTCATTGTGGTTCTGAGCTGGCTGGATTGTGTCCAGGCAGTTTGTCAGCACTGCCTACAGGTATCACTATCCCTACCCTTGGTTACCCACTAGTAAATCTTCCCTGAAGAATTAATATGAGTTACTTAAATCTCTTCTGCTGCTTTTATTTAGCCTGGTTTGAGTTGCCAAGCAGCTTATTACACTTTGCACTGCACCCAGAGCAGCTGTGTAAGGTAACTCCCAGCCCATGCATCCAGCTCTGGGATGGCAGGCACCAGCCACTGGTGAGTTTGGATTTTGAAATGGTTTATGAAACCCTCCCATCATGTCCTGGTCGCTGGGCTCCTGCTGAGCTGTGGCTGGGATGATCTCCAGTGAGCTGCAGCATGGTCAAGCCCAGAGCTCCATCACTCTGGTGTGGGGGGAATTCTGCCTCTAGCTTCAGTCAGCATTTCCAAGTCCTGTTAAACCTGAATAACCACAATCCAAGACTCTTGCTTCAAATACAGCGAGTGAAAATGAGGGTTCCCAAAGCTCTAGTGAAGCAAATTTGTCTCTTCAGGATACTGCTTATGCACCAGAATTTTATTTTTTTTCCTTTAAGAAAGAAATGGATGTGTGCATTATAGTTGGCAGTGTTAGTGTATACTCTTAATTTTTATACTTTCACACACTTACCACTGCAGATACTGAAAGGCTTGTGTGAAGGATGTATTTCCAGCCATTCACTCTCACAGGGAGGTTTCAGTATGCAAAGTTCCCTACCCTCCCATATACCAACAGCCAGTGACTGCCAGGTCACATCTGCATTGTCATATTTGTTTCAAGTTAAACTTTGAAATCTTTAGTTAAACTAAAGTTAAACTTTGAAATCTATTTAATTACACTGGTGTAAAACCATTTGTGGATGCTCCTCTGTGCTTTAATTGAAATCTGATTTGCAGTGTTTTTTCTTTTGGAAAGCTGAATCTGTTTAAGAGTATCCACATGGGTTTGCAATTGGTTTCAATAAATAAAATTAAAACCAGATTTTGCTTAAATTGCTGCAAGTTTTAATGCAAACAGAGCCTCTGCAAAACGGAAAATCCCCCAGTCATTCTGGAGCATTTCTCTCCCCTGTGAGACTGAACGTTTTCATGAGTGCAGTGTGGAGGTTCTCCAGTATCCAACCTCTTCCTGAAACAAGCAACCTACTTTGAGTTTAGCAGCCTCTCCCCTGCCCCTGACTGGCTCTTGCACTTCCAATCAGGCACAGAGGAAACATTTAAACACGCAGCCCCTTTGCTTAGCCTCCCGGGCTCTGCCCAGAGCAGGAATCAGCCATGCAACTCAGCCCAGGTAAGGCCACACTTCACCACCCCCATTGCAGCCATGTTACATTTAACAGGTTTTTCCCCTCCAAGTGCCCCCTCACTGCACAAAGAGAGGGGGAGAGTAACTTGGGAGGCAAAGGCATGGTGAGAGCAGCTTGCACACAGCTGCAGCTTCACCTGGTACAGCTCCCAGCAGCAGCTCTCCTGGATGAGAGCTGAGGGCTGGGGTGGGAGAGGCTGGGGATGGGATAGGAAAGCTGCCAGGGGCTGCTGAGCCAGCCCAGTCCTTATCCCACCTCTGCTCAAGGCTGGTGAGGATACCTGGGCATGTGGCAGCTCCCCTGCTCACCCCCCGTGCCACCAGCACTGCGTGATGCAGCACCAGGGCTGCCACCCACGGATGAGCAGATCCTTGGAAAATCCACGGGAGCGTGCACCTCCTAAAAACCTCCTCTCCCATTTCCACGTGCTGATAAATTACCCTGATGCCTAAGAGTAATCCTCTGGCTGTTCTGTGCCCATGAATTACTCAACATGGCACGCTGGATCCTTAGCTGCAGGACAGTTTTTCCAGTTGTTTGTTTTGAAAGCTCTTAAGAGCAATATACTATCAGCTGAGGTTTCTAATTAACTCTGAATAGCTAGTCTGCTGCCACTCAAGTATAATTCTCATTAGCATCTCAGCTAACAAGCTTCAGTGTTTGCCCTCCTAATTAGCTTCTAGTTAGAAGTCTTTCCCTATCCTAAGATGTGCTGTTGTTAATTGCAGTTCCAATTGCTTTTACAGCAAACTCCTGAGAGACTGCTAAAGCTCTGCTTTATAGAGCCTGATAGAGGCCAGTGTCTGGGCTCCTCGCAGCTACAGGTTCTGTATTTTCCTGTAAGTCTGGGTCTTTGCCACATGTTGAGCAAAGAGAAGGGGGGACAGAGCCACAGCTTTTAAAATGAATGAGGAAGTGTTTTGCCTTTTAAACAGGTGGTAGAACTCGAAATGAGTCTGCTTAAAGCTGAGTACAACTTTCACAGCTAATGCTGCCTCAATGGCTTTGCAGGGTTTTTTCCCCACGCAGCTGAACACACAATGGCTGTTTTCTGTGCCCTGGGTTTCCAAGGGCTCCCGAGTGCCCCACAAAATGCCCTACTGCTGCTGATCCCAAAAGCCAGAGTATTTGTCTGTTGCCCGGACACGGAGTTTGTCAGGTTGGCTATTCCTTCTGGGCTGTGGATGGTATTTCTGTGGAATGCTCTCAGCACGGTTTAATGTATGCCTGCGAGCTGGATTAACCCCTTAGTGCCCATGACTTGGGAGCTCTCCCAGCACGGTGGTGTCAGTGGGCTCCAAGAGCTGTGCCCCTGCAGAGCAGGGGGACTGGGCTCAGGGGACAGGGTCAGGGTCAGGGGGTCCCTCTGGAGCAGTGTGGAGCATGCAGAGGAGAAAGGTGAGTCTGGAGTTTCACAGAGCCCCTGAAGCTGTCAAGTGCTTGTTCTGTGGAAGCAAATCCCTTCTGTGTCTTTTCAAGTCACACATTTCCTTCTCAAAGAGGGGGAAACTATTGCTCAGCTTGTGAAGATTTACTCTTAGGCTGTTCACTCCACACATGCCCAGAGCCCACCTGTTACCTGTTACTGAAACCCCCTTTTTGCTGAGCCTTCTGAAATGGATTTAACACATCCCGTGCACCCTGCTGCTCTGTGTAGGATGACAGGAGGCCTGCACTGAAACCAATCCTAAATTTTATCATGAGGTGCCTGCATCCTTCTACCTTGGTAACTTTTTCCTTCTCTTTTTCAAAATCGAGGGGTAAGGTTTCTATGTTGCCAAGACAAAGTCAGAAGGTTAAGGTGAGCCTTTGTCCTGGCACAATGACTGTAGTCCCGTGATGCTTTATCATGCTGTGACTGGAGGGTCCAGAGGACCCTGAGCCAGCAGAGCTCCCCTGAAGCAACATGCAGGTGTAAGGATGTGCCTCATCAGTCCAATTACAGTATCCAATTATATTCTAGAAAGAGAGAAATTCTGGTAATGAATATGCTTATGGTTCACAACTTATTAAAAATTTGATTTAAGTATGGACTACTCACACTAATAGCAATAGATTTCATTAGTCACAGGTCTTTCAAATCTGCTTTAGAAAAACATGTAAGAGCTTTAGATGGACCTGAGGTAACTGAGCAAGTTAAAAGGGTGAGAGTGTATTTACACAATGTTGCATGTCTGATGCTGTTCATATCAGGTCTAATATTCTGGTGTCAAATGAGTCATTATAGTTTTTTCAGTTGTAAAAAAAAAAAGCAGAATTTAAAACACAGTCCTTGATGAGGAGCTGACTTTCTTGATTTGACTTCCTCTGTCCAATTAATTTGTTGGAAAGTGGGAGTCATGGTGGTGAAAATCTCAATGTTTGAATCTATTTCAGTTATGTATCAAGGAGGCATATTTAAATGAGCTGCTTAACCTCTATTATCTGCAAAACTGGATCCAAAATCACAAATATGTCATTTACTGTGCTGTACTTTAGTTACAGATGGCTTCACGTAAAGTGAAGCACATGATATAACAAAACTTTTTTTAGAAGCTTTAAAGTAAAACTTGAGTTTGGGTTTAGGGAAAGAAAAATATTTCCAGTGAGGGATCTGAAGTGTAAGTAATAAATAGATTAAGACAAGGGATTGATCAAAGGTAGCAGAAAGAAGAATTCAGAACAAAGGGTTCTTTTGGTAAAGCAGAGAAAGGCAAGAAGCACTTAAGTGAAAATTTCTAGATGTACAATCTATGTCCAGCTACTGCGGGCCTTTACTTTCAAGGAAAAAACCCCAAACCTACCAAAAGAATCCTTTCAGATCAAAGTTATGTAGATGCTACCACTACGTTAGTGTAAGCTGGTCAGACATGAATTTGTATGTCCTGCATATTTTATCAATTTGTGATAATAAAGTAATTCCTTCTTCTAATGATGTCCACTTTGTGAGGACTTTGATGCTCCTAATTTCTGGGGGGAAAACCACCAAAGACCACCAGAGCTGGGGTTGTAACAACTACTGCCCTAGCAAATTGCTGAACAGATAAAGCCAAGTGTGGAGGGCATCCCATGATCTCAATTCTCTTTTACATGATCTGCCCTAAGTATTTTTTGACATCAAACCAACTCATGTAGCACTGGCTTATTGCCAGATTTGTCACATAAAGTGTTTTTCTTGATATGATTATAAGCTAAATTGGTGTCATGATCTTTTTTCTTAAGGCAAGCAATAAATTAAATTGTGGGATAGAAAAATGGTGACAAAGTACCATTTATGCTGACAGCATAGAAAGAATAATGTTGAAACAACTCATAAACACACTGATTGAGTAGGTCCCTCTACCTTGACTCTGTTTGGTTCTGAAAACGTTCATGAGGTT
This sequence comes from Polioptila caerulea, assembly GCA_013397295.1. NCBI lineage: Eukaryota > Metazoa > Chordata > Aves > Passeriformes > Certhiidae > Polioptila > Polioptila caerulea. Next base: position 1,879,289 of record VYXF01008533.1, read on the forward strand.
TTTTGAGTCTGGAAATGGAAAGGATCTTATAATCCTAACAGTTCTTTCTTCTAACAAGGCTGTGATCCAGGCTGTTTCTTACAGCAGAACAACATTTCTGCATAGATCGTTAGAGAGGGCATCCCCTTAATTATTTATACTACACATACCAGGTGTGCTGATTTTGAAATTTCCCTTGAGGCTCCAGAAGGAAATGAAATCCTAATAAATGCATGAGATAGTGGAACAATGCTAGAATCTCCTGGATGAAAATCAGTCATCCGTGTCAGTGATCCTCCTTACAGTGGTTTTTAGAAAGCATTACAAAAGCTAATCTTCTTAGGCTTGTCATCCAAACTATCCTGGAGGTGTGAAGAAACTGCCCTTCCAGGGAACTTCAGTTCTCTTGTGGGAAACAAAGGAAAAAAAGGCTAGAGGAATACATTTGTTGTCCCAGGGAGGTGTGGAGGTGGCAGTGTTGATATTGATGTTGGCTGTGTTTGTAATTGGTATCATTGCACAGTGGTGACTGAAACACAGTCGTGAAACTGTCTGGAAAATTCTCCATCAAAATGCTGGCTGAGAAAATATGAGGACTCTGTTTTGGAAATATGGGCTGCCCTTGCCTTGGCAAGTGGAGCAATTTAATTTGGAGGGGAGACTGGTATTTGTTTGAGATGCTTGTTATCCAGGGAGATAAGTGAAGTCCAAGGGAGCAAGGGCCTTTCTCTGCAGAGGTAAATGGAGAAATACGAAAGACACTGAAATGAGGATCAGAAAAGGAGAAAGACCTTGGTGTGAGAGACAACAGGGAAAGCAACACACGAGTGTGAAAAGCATAAAATTATTCTATGATTCTGTGATTTAATGTAATGGGTAAAAGACAATGCTGATTTTAACCCAGAGCCATGTGCAATGACCATGACAAACTCAGTTCTCCTTCCCCTCTACAGACAATACTATTTTAAAGAGGTGGAATAGGTAAATATATGAATGGTTATATGAGTTTTGCATAGGAGCAGCTAAAAGGGTAAGATACTTGCAGAGAACAGGCAGCTGGTAAGAAAAGTTTATATGAGCTCCAAGAAGCATGTACCCTCTTCTATCAAAAGGATTGAGGAGGGCTCTCTGAAAAGCTGATGTTGTTCAGTAGGAAAGCAAAATGATGTTAGGAGTGCAAAGACAACTTTCAGAAAGTGGAGGTTGTGTTTGAACAGAGAAAATAGAAAAGAGCATACAGGCGAGTTAAATACGGCAAGTTAAACAAGGCAGGTAAAATCAATTTTGAGGAGCAACTTGCAAAACTCATAGAAACAATGAGAAAACCCCATCAAACACACGAAGGGTAGGGAGCCTGTTCATCAGCAGGCTTGAAAGGCAATTGCAGTGTAATAAGAACACTCAAAGTACACAGGGGTGTTACAGCAAGGGTAAATAAATCTTTGCTTTGCTGTTCATTATAAAACATCTCAGGGAGCTCTCTTTTCTGGAGAATTTTGGTATTTGAAAGCATCTAAAAGTGTGTTTTAAACTGAAGTGTCAGCAGAACAGGTTTAGAACAATTGGATAAATGCGTAATACTATTGATAAAAATAGGTGGTAGCCATGGTAGCCACCCAAGAGTCCCAAATGTGGAGTTTTTAAATTAATGGTTTCCTTTGATATGAACTAAATAATTGATGTGGCATGTGAAGGTGGCAAATGCAACTGATATTTAAAGGGCTGGGTACACTGGTAAATCAAGCCTGCCTCAGTCAAATTTATGGAAAATAAAATGAAGACTTGTAAATATGACATATTGGGTCAATGTAGAAATGAATTTTGTAGAGTGAAGCTGCCACATATCTGTTTGAAGCCCAGCAGCCCTTGTGCAGAGGTGAGTGACCTGATGAGGCACAGCTCGACTTCCAAGGTCCCTTATCAATAATCATCAAACCCCCCAAACTGTCAAGGTATAAAAGAGAATGTGTTCCTGTAGTTTTGAACTGGTAATGGTTCTAATTAGCTACAGGTAAAATAGAGGGTGGGGGTTGAATCACGCTTGTTCAAGTTGCAGGACATCACCAGGTGGCAAGAATCTCTGTTGGTTTCTCTATTGTTAAATTACCTACTACAGCTCTAGGAGAAAAAAGGAGAATTGACAAACTCACCAGTAAGAAATTTTTTAGGTAGGTTAAAATTAAAACTGGCTGTGAATATTCTCCATTTTCTCACCTAATCTAGACATCTGTAAAGTAATGGAGAAAGGAAAAAAACGGTACATAGGCATCCACAGACATGTCACCTTTCAGGAAAATATCTTCTTGTCATTGTGAGTAGTTCTTGGAAGGTATCAACTCAATCATTACGAGTGATCAGGAGGATAAATACAATATAAAAGACTTTAAAGAAGACCTAAAATAAAAAGTAAAAAAGGTTTGTGTATAAATCCACAATGTGCTCAAGTGTTGCACAGTGTGATAACTGTGTCTTGAATACAAGAGAAGTAGAAATAGGATATATGAAAGCTGCAAGAATGGTCATAGGCACAGAGGGGTTTCTCTGCCAAGAGATTTAAACACAGGTTGGAAAGGACCCCTGGGATCACCGTGTCCAGACTCTACTCCTGCTGGCACCATGGCACACAGCTTTTTCATGTGCTTCATGTGTTTCTCAAATGCTGCCAGAGAACTGTCTGGTCCCCGAATGCATAAAGCTTGTTCAGCTCTGCCTACATGTCAGTAGACAGCTGTCCTACTCTTGTTACACCACCTATTGTGCATTCCCCCCTTGCTCAGCAGTGTCACTCATCCTGAAAACTGATTTTTTTTGGGTCTCATCTGAATTATCTATCATACCCACTGAAAAGCTGCCCAATTTTCCCTTCCCCATCTCTTTTATGTTTGTGAAAATCCTTTTTAATATTTATTTTGACATCAGGGAAGGGAAATTTTTGAGTTTTGGCATCTGTGGGACATATGGGGAGAGGTAAGCAAGTGAAGTGTCTGATGTCTCTGCTGTTTCCCATAGTCCTCATTAAAGGAAGGAAGGAAGGAAGGTACAGGATTTTTTTTGCTCGTACTGTTCAGAGAGATGGTTGGGATAATCATTGGGAGTTCATGGTTGTTTCTGTTGCAGAATAATTAGGCTGATAAAATCCCCCATATAGCCATAGTTAAAGGAATTCTTCCCTTTTGTTGTATCAGTTTTCCTTTATCTGAGAAACAATTCCATACCAATGAACCCTCTTTTTTCCCATACTAAAAATCAAGTCTGTGCAATAATGAATCAGTCATAACAAAACCACTACCTCATTGTAGCCAGATGCAATTTTAATTGAGGGTGTCTGTTTTAAGTGGGCCAAAATTTTTTTATATAATCCATATAGGAAAAAAAATCCTTCATTTTCATTGCCCAATGCATGTTATTTTCTTGCTTGTAAAGTTCTTGAAACGCATCACAAATCAGTGGAAGATGCCTTCAGCAAACCACATAACCATTTTGCATGTATACTATTAAAATACATCCTAGAGGCTGTTCTCTGGGAGTCAGGGGAACTGGGAAGGCTCTGGGCACTCTCTGCCTGTGAGACTAGGACTATGGCAGAAGAGAAAAGGTGAAGTACTGCTCTGGTCTATGGAAACAATTCTGGCACAATTCTGGTGCTGCTTCTTGTTTGAAGCACACAGGTTTATCTTGGTTAGTGCCAGGCACAGAAAAGGCATCCATTTGGATCAAATCAAATAATGCTTAGAATTTGATGCATTTGTTTCAGAGGCCAGCCCAGTCTCCTGATGGACCACCCTTTCTGTCTAGGGATGCAGCTTAAATCTGAGTAGAAGCTGTCTTTTTTAGCATTCATTGGGAATTTCTGCTTCTTAGGACTACTGAGTGCTGTACCAACACCCAGTCTCTAGCTTATGTGGAGCATCTCTGGTGACTGACCTAGACAGAAGAGTGAACTAGAGGGGATATTTTTTCAGATTTTGGCTGTATTTTGCAAACACAGAAGGAACTGTGTTGTTGACAAAGCTCTGCAGTGAATGTCCATTCCTCTAGAATATCTCTCCAGGAGCTGGGCTGAAGGGTTTGAAGGTGTTGCAGGCTGGCCTGAAGGACAGGCTGGTGAGAGCTGTAGGAGAGCTCCACAGTGTTGGATTTTCCTCATGTGATCTTTGTTTCCTCCCATGCTTTGGGAGAATGATGGTGGTCGGTCTGAGAAAACAAAGGCTGCCAAATTGTGGAGAGTTAAACCAACACTGAGCTCCAGTGCCCACCAGGAAAATTCTCCACTGAGATGTGAAAGAGGAGGATGGATGCAGGGCAATGAGAGCTTGCTTGCCCCTGAGCAAGGGGTGGTGGTGGTACCAGCCTTGGGCTGGGGTGGCAGCCCATGCTGGGACTGTGACACACTGGGCACAAAGGCTTTCCTCGTAGCAGGATTCAGAGGGAGGTGATGGTGTGTGCAGCAGGGCTTCCTGCAGTCTGGATTCTCTTTCTTTGTGGTGCAGAGCACACCCTGACAGATAATACAGCAACTGCTCTGGATATCAGGCAAGCTCTGCTCTGCACCTTGGTGTTCTGTGGGGAACACCACAGAACAACAAAAAAAAAAAGCCTGAGCTCAGATATCCCCTGTGGATCCATCCTGTGAAATGCAAGTGGGAAATCCTTCCCAACAGGCAGAGGGCACAGCTCGTTCAAGTTGAGCATATTTAGAGACAGCACTAGTTACAAAAGCATAACTCGACCCTGATTTAGGGCCAGTCAGACTGCACTCTGTATTGGCATGTTGTATAATTAATTTTTGGATATTTGATTAAATCATGTGAAAGTGCAAGGAGGTTTGGCTGGCATTGCTCTCCAAAAGACAAAAGCAATATTAAACTTTGTAATGCTCCCATACCACTGCAAATGCTGAAAAAATAGCTGTAGCAAGCCACAGGAGACACAACAGTGTGGTATTTCTTCTGTAGCCATCAGACACTTGGCTGGACAGACCATAAGCTGTGTCTGTGTCCTTAAGTTCAGACTTAGCAAAATGCAGGATTTCCTCTTCTTTTTCCTTAAAATGAAAAAAAAAAAAAGAAGAAAAAAAAGACTTCCAAGGAATTTAATCTCTGTGCATCTGTGTACTTTTTCCTAACACAAGTCTCCCTAGCACTTTGTGATGCTCTAGATACAGGAAATCAAATTCCAGCAGCAGATGTGTTCAGAGCTGCGGGGGTCCAGTGAGGAGGTTGTGTTCCTTGGCAGAGATTTTTTAATTATCACCTTGCTAAGGTGAGTGGGAAATTCTGTCTAAAAATCATCAGCGTGGAATGACAGAGAATTTTACCTCTCACTTTCTTATTCTGTGGGAGGAAGTTTAGGGCACTTGCTGTTCACTTTTAATGCTGCTGGATAAACTAATGACTGCTTCACTGAGATGAGTCTGAAATCTAAATCAAAGTCTTGCGTCAGATTTTATTTCTGAATGGACCTGAAACAAATTCTGGAGATCTTGTACACATCTACCTACAAAACTATCTTGCTAAATATCTAAAATGAATTGCAAATATTTCCATTTACTCAGCCTATTCATCTATCACTATTTAGAGGGATTCCTCCTCTGTTTTGTCAAAAAGTGCCACTTTTCTACCTAATACCTTCTATTTTTAGGGTTAGTCTGTTTCTGTGATATTAAAATGTATTTATTTTCTCAAAATACTTATTTGAAACTTCCAGATAGTGCTGCCTGCTCTTCTGTTCTTTTAAATGCATACCTAAAGAATTGGAAGAAACAATGAATTTGAAGAAAATCCAGCTCACAGTATTTAAAAACACATGTGTAGACTTGCTCTTTAATTTTAAAGCCTTTTTCCTAACAACAAAATGTAGCCCTAGCTGATACTTTATTGTGTTGGGTTGTGATTAAAACACATTGGCTAACAGCTACTCTAAGCTGTTAGCCAATGTATTTTTAACAGCTACTCCAAAAATTCCTTTAAGAAATGCCTTTAGTTAAACTTTTGTGCCTAAGCTCTTTTAGTTTGAGGATGAAGAAGGTGCAAGAATCTAACTAGGCACTCAATCATTGGGCAAACTTAGAAACTTTCTGTAGCCTATTGTACTCCAGAGGGTTTTATGAGCTGCTTAGCAGTCAAGGAGCCCAGACTGTTTTTAACCTCAGCTTAAACAAATGCTTAAAAATTCAAGGTAAAAGCACTTTGGTGGTGATAAGAGAGATTTTAGTTTGACATTTTAACCCTAAAATAAGGTTAAGACTTCAAATGGTGGAAACAGATGTTGTCTGCAGGATCTGGTTCCCTCCACAGTCCTTTCCTTGGTGTCTGCTCAGACTCCTGGTGACCCTTTTCCCACCTGTATCCCCATGCCAGCTCTCACACTGTGTCCCATGAGCAGCTCCCACACTCTGCAAGCTCCAAACCCGGCCAGGTGAGTCAAACCTGCCCCTGCTGCTCCAGTCTCAGCTCACAGCCTTGCTCTTGCTGCTTAAGATACAAATGATTGGTGTGGTGGTTTTCATATAATAACTTAATGGTTTTAATACTCATCTCAGAAGTGGTCGAACTTGGGTTTGGGTCCTCTTTCTCCCAAGGGATATTCAAATAAATCCACCTGTCCCTTCCCAGGCTGTAGGCAACCTCTCAGCCCTTCCTATTGAAGTTGTGCCATGGTGCAGAGAAGGATTCGCAGAGGAGAAGCAAGTGGGGGCCTGACTGTTGCCTACCTAAAGGGAGGTGGGGAGCGGGTATCTGGCAGCATTCCCAAGGCTGCTTACTATTTAATTTGCATTAAAATATCTCTGGATAAAAATCAAAACCATCCCCAGAGGTAGAGTCCAAACCCAGTGCCTCTATCCACGGGGAGAGGTTGCAACCACCTCGTCCTGGCAGCGGGGCTGTTTTGGTGCCACCCCAGCCACACCCTCTTCCCCCAGCCGCATCTTTAAATGGAGCTGGGAGTGACTGCTCCCTCACACCGACCCCAGAGCCACCCGAGGGCAGCTGGCAGTGCCCACGACTCCCCAGACCCGAGGGGGCTTCACAGGCATCAGTGCTGAGAGGTTCAGCTTGGCCACAATGTTTGGATCTCAGCACGGAGGAAAGAAAACTTGAGGTACCCAAATACCTTCTTTTGGTGAAAAAGTTGGTTCCTGTGGACTGTTAGGTCGGAGGAGGGGAGAAATCATGGCTCATTTAGCTCTGCATTTTAGACTTAGAATTTCTTGTTGTGATACTCTTCAGGTCCCTGTGTGGCTTTGAGGACCTTGCCTGAAGTAAATTGAGGCCATTTCACTGAGAGATGTGACTGAAGGACGTGCAAGGTTAACTTCAGCTCTGGAGCATCCAATTCTCTTGAAAATTACTTCAGTTTCACAGTCATTTAGAAGCTTTAGAAATTTTCCCCTTTGTTTGACTCTGCCTTCTCCTTGTGTAAAATATAGATTACAGTACCTTCAGGACCCAGCATATGTTAAAGAAAGATTTGTGATCCTCTGAAGGACAACAGGCTGAGCATTGAGTGTTAACTTGCTAATGGAAAAGTTGGGCAGATGAGAAAAGTCGGGAAAAATTAAACCTGCTGGTTTCCTGGGAGAGACTGGAATGACTTTTAAAGAGACATCTTTGGCTGGCAGTGGTGAGATGTGCAGATGAGAGTGTCTGTCATAATCTTTAGGCTTCAAGTGAGCAGCTTTCAGCCCACAGGAATGAGTCTGTTGAAGGCTTATGGGCTGATTCAAGTTACTTATGACAGGACTGGGGAATGGGGAAGGCCTTTGCTGGTGCAGTTTGAAAACTAAACCAAGCCCACCCTGATAGACCTTTTCAAGATAGCCCTGGCAGAGTGTGGGTGACACTTCTGGGTTGGTATGAAATGTCTCCTCACCCCCCTCCCCACGTGGTGCCTTGTCCTGCCAAACTCTCTCTCCCCAGATGCAAAGTTCTGCTCTGGGTCAGTGATCTGCTGTGAGGAGTCTTGTGTTGGCTTTAGGGCTCATGGAGGATCTTCTGTTCCTAGGACAGCAGGTACTGAAGCTTTTCTTCCACACCATAAAATTCCTACAGTTATAAAAGTGTGGGTTTGCGTGTTGAGCCTGTGCTTCCCTTCTGCTCCTGTGAAAAGCTGGGGAAGGGAATGGAGACAAGTGGTTCAAGGCTGCAACTTCTGTGTGTGTGGAAGGTGTTTGTCTTCAGCCAGAGGAGGTCAAGTTGGTCACTGTTTCAGTCCCTTCTGGGGAGTCACTTCACAGGCTGGTACCTGCTGGGCACAGGAGCTCCTGATGTGACACCTGTGCTCTGTGATCACTGAGCTGTTTTCACAGGGTTTAACTGGTCAGTGCTTTGTCCTGGAACCATTTGATTCCTTCTGGTGCACTGGCTCTGGGGGTGCTCTCTGGATGGACTGTTGCAGACATTTTAGCCAATAGGCTGGAGGGGTGTATTTTAAAATGTGTTGACTATTTTCTTCATGGTTTTTAGAGTCCAGCAACTTTTTGTGCCTCATGGGGGACAAGCCTTCTTGCAGCTCCATATTGGACTTAATGTTTCCCTGAGCTTTTACCTGCACAATTCCCTGATGAGAATATTGCTTTAAAGACAGGCAAAGTAATTTCTTTTTTTGGTGACCCAAAAGTAACACTACAGGACACAGAAGAACAGCATATGGCATCCAAATATGGTTTTGATTTTTAGTAGTCTTAGTTTTGTCCTGAGATAGTGCAGTCTGTAAGGACATGCAATGCATTTCTGAGTTTTTGGAGGGAAAATACAATGCTCTTCCACTTTGTGAGGTTTAATGTGCCTGTAGAGACCTTTCCCTGGACTCTACAGTGAGGCCATGGCCTGGTCTTAGTTCAGCTGTTCTTTCTTCTCCTCTTCCAAGGAGAAAAGTTACTGTTAGAAAGCAACCAGGTAAAATAATGTGCATGTGTACACATATATAAGCACAAAAACTGTGTGTATTTATATGTGTGTATATAAATAAATAGCAACACAGATGTTGGCTCTCTGTCAAGTTCAAATGAAAACCATATTCACAAGATTTGCTTACAGTTTTACTGTGGTTTCATACTGAATTGAGCAATTGGGAATGAAAAAGGGTTGATTTTTTTACCATTTCTGAGTGCAGTGCAATCATATTATGTTAATAATCTAAACGAAAGCTGATCTTGCTTTCTCATATTGTAGCACGTTGAAAGCATTGAGAGGCATCTAAATTATCTTAAAATGAGAGTGATTCCAGAAACTTTGACTGATTCCAGAAACTCACACTGCCTGTAGTATTTTAAATGCTTAGATGAGAACTTGTATGTGATGCCTGCCTTAAGGAGTTCTCACTTGTAAGATAAAAAAACATAGGGAGGCAGAGTAGGATATAGCACAAAAATGTTTCTAAAACATTTACAGTATGAGATGTATAAAATACTCTCAAAATAATCCTGATAGTTGTGGTGACCAATATTCAGGGTTCTCTTCTGCTTTTACAGTAGAAGAGGCTTGAAAACGTTAATTTTTTTCAAACCAAACACTAGTAAAGGTAAGTCTGATCCTGCTTTTGGGACTGTGAATTTTATAACTGAGTGAAGTGTCTGGCTCTGCCATTCCAGGGGGTCTTTTTGTTGCTTTTGTTTTGTTGCTTCAAAACAAACAAAAAAACCCAAAAAAACGCTTTTTGGACCTTTCTTTCAGCTTTTGTGTCTGGATAAACGACCCCTTTAACCCTGCAAGGCACTGCAGAAAAAGTACATTAATTATTTCATCTGGGGGTCTGCCGTGCCCCAGTGGTTATGGCTTTTTCCCCGAGGCTGGAGAAAGCCTGGATGTCAATTGCTGTTATCTGATAGCTGTGTACAATACCCAGAGAGGCGCTGGGCAGATCAGAGGTCAGGGATGAAGCCACAGATCGGTCGATGGAAGAATTTGGCTATTGTGAAAGCAGGTTAAAGCAGGGATCAACACAAACTACAGTGGCTGGTAATTGGTGGCTGCTTGTGGTATTCTCCAGATTTCAGGTAGAGAAGATCAGAGAATTCCACAGGAGTATTTCGTGTAACATCAAGCAGCTCTTGTCAGACTTGCTCCTTCAGTTTTCAGGAAGGCAGGATGTTATTTTGGAAAACGCTATCGCCATTTTGCTAGGCTGGTTTTTACAGCCAGAAGAAATGGATAAAGGTTAGTCTTGACTCTTTGTAGAGAATGTCTGAGTGTCTGAAGCCCTCGTTTCTCACATGTGTGTTGAGTTGTCCAGTCACACCAGCTTGTGTGTTCAGTGGTCCTGCCAGATCAGCACTTCACTTAAGTTCTCCCTAATGGATTCACAAAAAGTGATAAAACACTCCAGAAGAGGCCTCAAGGAATGATTAGTTTAATCTTCAATTAGTTCCTGCTGAGACTTGATGAGAAATCATTTGACAGAGTAGGCACGAGCTTTAATATAATCTGCCTGTCCAGTTATCATGAAGTGCATTGTGCAGAGAGGAAAGAAGCTGCAAATGGAGAAAACCATGACACAAGCATTGAATGTTTCAGGCTGCTGCCTGTGATGCATTTTTGGTCTGCTTGAGTGGCTTCAGCCACCGGGATATTGCTACCAGGCATTAAAATCATGGTGGGGAATATTTCATCTGTATGGCTGGTGAGATGCTGACAAGAGGCAGTTGTACTTTTTCTGCCCTTGGTTGGCAAGGTTTGTGGATCAGGCTGTTGAACTCATTTAAAACCACAGCAAAAGAGGAGCTAAAGCCAGTCCAAGTAGTTTTTACAATAAGGGGAGTGAAGTGGAGGGAGAAGAGGGCTGACATTTTAAGTCCTTTGGAGCTGGCTGATTACCCCTAACAGCAGTTGCACAAGAGTGCCTCTCCTGGAAAACACACTGTGTCCTCCTGTGGGTATTTATAGCCTGCATAGGGAATGGAAGACACTGACCACTAAAAGAGAATGAGACACTGTGTTGTGCACTGGTTTGATTTTCTGTAAATTGTTTAGTCTTGTTCTCTGCAATCAGATGGTGGTTCCTTGTTTCTTTTCCCTCGTCCTCCGTCCTCCAGTCATTAAAGCTGTATTTTATAACAAAAGAATCCCAACCTTCTGAGCAATTGAAGATTTGCTAAGAACATGGAATTCCTTCTGGCTATGCAGAAATCTGTCAACTGAATGCTCAGGGATGAAACAAAATTAGAATTCTCTGGTGCCATTCACATCTGCCACAGACTCCCTTCAGACAGCTTGTCTGTACTTGCATCTTCATGCTGTGTGTCTCCTGCATCTGTGTGCTTTTAGGTTCTATACACTTCAGGTCTGCACTTCCACCTCAAACATCCCAGTTAGGTTTCTTATTTAAGCTGTATGTGCCTGGTCCCCTAGGAAGCTCAGCTGGAAATCGGTTCAGCTCTTCAGTGCTGAAAATCTGGGCCATAGCTCTTCAGTTTTGTTACTCTTCAGAAAAATCTTTGCTGACTTACTGGAGGCAGCTTTTCTGCCAAAAAGAAGTCATTTGAGTGCTTGCTAATCTGCCACAGGTGAACTGAGGCCAGTTAATCCACAATTTAAATTAATCTTTTTGATTGCACTTGCATGATTGCCTCAGTTGAGAAACATAGTCTGTCTGAGCTTTGCTTGCATCCAAATCTGCATCAGGGGAAGTTCAGATTGGACCTTAAAAAGGGATTCTTCACTGAGAGGGTGGTCAGTCCCTGAACAGGCTCCCGTGAAAGTGGTCATGGCACTAAGCCTGACTGAGTTCAAGGAGTGTCTGGACAATGCTCTTGGTTATATGGTTCAGTTTTTGGTAGTCCTGTGGGTAGCAGGGAGCTGGAGATCCTGATGGGTCCTTTCCAGATTGAGAAAGCCTATGATTCTGTGAATAACCACATTGGAGTTGGTGTTTATAGCCAAGCAAATGATGCTGTTTTCCCTGCACAGACCTACACTTGGGGCACATCCTGTGGGCTACAACACTGAATGCCACCTTGAAGAAAAAGCACCAGGCAGGATTTTAAAGCCACTGATGGTACTGGACAGTTGGTTTTGAACCTGGAGAAGTTTGCATCCCAGTGTGGCTTGTGAGTGTGCATTAGTTTAGGAGAACTTAGGAAAGGAGGCAGAAGGGCTTCCTCAGGCTGGCCAGAATGCTCCTGAGCCAGCTGGGAAATGTGTCCTTGGGCTGGTGGATTTGCTGGCAGCATTGCACTGCAGCCAAGAGAGGAAGCAAGGACACTCTCCTGGATTTCGTTTTAGCCAGAACAATGGAAGATAATGCCTGGTTCTGAGTGGCATGCTAAGGCTGGAATATAAACTGAACCCTGGTGGATGGAGAGTGATTGGAACAGAGTAGTGTGTGATAAACAGCAGAGACAATGCGAGGGGAAAACAGCTGGAAGAAGCCAGGAATCCATGAGGAACATAACAGCAATTGCAGTCCAGGCTTACAGTGAAACTGTTAGCAAGAGATGTTGGGTCCTGAGGCAGAAAGCTGGCTGGAGGGGCACACTTGGATGTGAGAGGGCTAGATGATCCCTCCTGGCTGTCCCTGGGATGACCAGGGAACAGGAATGTATCCTATAACCAAGAGGGATTGATCCCTTAAGTTTTTAGCTTTCATAGATTCTGTACTGCATTAATGTATAACTCTGAACTTCATATAAACTGTTAGCAAGTTCTCAGTTTAGTTAGACAAAACAATCCTTTTCCAGCCTGAGAACCAAGGATACTGTTACAGCTTCAGGTCCAAAAAGTGTAAACAACAGCGAATTGAGGAGAGCAATGTGGGAAGATGGGACTTCATAACCTGAACCTGTAATTGGACAATTAACCCCAGTATGTAAATGGACCAAAAAAATGTAAAAACATGTGACTTGTCATCCATCTTGGGTGTAGCCACAGCCAGGCTCTTGTACTCCCTGAGGTGTATCCTTGAAAGCCTTTTAATAAATACCTACTGTATTCCTATAACAGTTTCTAGCCTCTGTTCTAGGAAGCCTCTCAAGGCATCAGGATCACAGGGCCCCAAATACTGCAAACCTGTGTGTTAAAAGGGGCAGTGTTACACGTGCATATTGCAATAAACTGTCTTATGTTGAGATGGGTCAACATCCTGCCAATAGTGAGACCTGAGAGTTGATGCTTAATTTCCCAATCCTGTCTTTGTCTTGGAGATGCTACCCAGTAGCATCATAGCAGCTGATGTAGCTGAGTAATAGTCATGGTAGCTGATGAATTCCTGTGGATAATCTGCACAAAGGCAGAAGTCATCCTTTTGGGGGAAGGATTTGCAAACACAGGCCCCATCAGTAGCTCTCAGGGGAACTTGACTCCCCTGAAACAGTTTGAGCATGGCATTGGGAAGAAAGTATAGTTCACTTGGAAGATGTATATGCATCCAGTGTGAGGACATGGATGCTGTGGGATGGGTGATGTTGCTGTCAGCCCACCCCAGAAATGGCATCTGCCTCTTTTATGGTCTTGACTTCCATTAGCAACCACTGAAGTAGATACACTTGTTTTCTATCACACCATGAGGGTGCTGGTGAATTTGGTTTTACTTACCTTTTTGGCAGCCCTCAGACGAGGCAGGCTTTTAAGAATACTTTTAAGAGTACAGTCTGAACTTTATAGGTTGCAATACTTCTCTTGAATTTCCACTCCTGAGGCTGCCTTGCAGTAATACCCAAAACACCATTTACATTTTAGTATTTAAATCTTTTATGAACTGATATGAAAATCTCTAGTGCCCTAAATATTTTATCTGAAATATTTATTTAAAAATCTTTAAATTTTCCTCTGAGGGGCTTGAGAGCTGAGTGAACCCTTGTTAGGGGAAAGGGCTGCAGCTGCGGGTAGGCTTGGGTCCCCAAGCAAAAATGCAAGATAGTCAGAAAAGCTCCTGCCTTTCTCCGTTTGGCAGACATCTTTGGATTTTAAGGCTTTTTGTTGTGAAAACCTGTGGGTGATTAAACTGCAGAACCGCAGGAGCTAATGCGGTGCGAGGTGTTCCGCGGGAGCTGCTGGGCTCACCTGGCTGTGGGCTGGGGCAGGGATGAGGAGGGGCCGGGCCGGCCTTCCCGCGTCCATTGGCAGCCTGGGCCGGGAGTCGGGCAGAGGCAGCGGGGGATGCGGACAGCTGCGAGGTGCAGGNGGGGGGACGGCGGGGGGGGGCGGGGAGCGGGCGCCAAAGCCAGTAGCAGGCTGCGAGCAGCGAGGCCGGGCTTCTGGCAGCGAATTGCCAGCAACTTGCACTGCAGTTGCTCTGAGGCTGCTGGAAAAGGGCCCGCACCGCTCTTCTTCCTGTAAGAGCAGCGAGCCAGAAGCCGCTCGGCACCAGCGCTCGCTGCCACAGCGCTGCATAAACCGCGCTCTGCTCCGGCTCTGCCTTCGCTCAGGGATCCATCCATCGATGATAACCTCCTCCTAGCACCCCTTTGAATGCCCCTGCCCCTCACGCTGCAGCCGGCAAGGGCTGACCCCAGCCGCAGCCATTCCCGCCGGGGCAGGGGCGATGCTGCGCGCTGCAGCCGCCGCTCGAACCCGCCGCCGCCACAGGCCCTGCCCCACACGGCCCTGCCCTCCTGCCCTGCTGAGTCACGGCAGCGCCGCTTGGCACAAGGAGCGGGCCACGCTTGTGCACAGCAGGGATTATTTTTCTCCTTTTGCGATACATCTCAAATCCGAACTGGATTAACTCATGGTTTATGTCTAAAGCGAAGTGTTTAGGGCAAGTTCTCAGAGGAATTTGCTTCTGGAAGAGCAATATTTGCATAGCATTGTAGGAGTAGTTTTTAATGAATTAGACACTTTTCAACGTGTAACTTGCTCAAATGTGCTAAAGCCAAACAAGGCAGGAAGACTTACTGACTAACCCCAGTAAGTAAGCAGGGCCAAAATAATTTCTTTCAACTGGGATTTGGGAAACCTTTCACTGGGAACTGAGCAATTTTCATTGTAATATGATTTGTTGCTTGCTTGCCAGAAAGGAGTATGTCTGATACTCTGTACTGCAGAGTTGTTCCATATGCTAAGGACCTGCAAATTATTTCTTAAGATAAAGCGAATCTAGGAAATTCTCTATTATAAATTGGAAGTATGTCCTGGTTTAGGGCAAATGTAGGAAGAAACCTCCGGATGGGGCCCCTCTAGAAAGCAAATCTGAACGGCCTCTCCCCCCAACTGGTTTGGGACAGAAAAATTTCCTTGGAGGAAAGTGGAAAAAATTTGTTTAACAGGCAAAGCACTCCCCAGCACAACAAATGAATGACACTGAACACCAAACCCTCTGGCTGCCCCGCAGAGATGACAAATTCCCAAAGTCTCTCTCTCCCGTGGCTGCAGCTCGGCTCAGTTGCCCTCAGTCCCTCTGGGGCTGGGAAAGACCGAGCCCAGGCCAGGCCCGGGGGCCACAGGTGTGAGCTCCTGGTGCTCTTTTGGGTTTTTAGTAAAGAGCAGGTTAAACAGTTCCAAGAAAAAGGAAAAAAAACCCCACAGTCCGGAGAATTTCTCTGCCTCAGCCAGACAAAAAGTAACCAAAAGCAAAGGAGAGCTCTCTCTCGCCATTCGCACTGCAGACAACACAGGCCGTGTTTGAAGGAAAGCTGAAAACTCTGATCTTTATGTTTTGAAAACAACTGCTTCAGACATTCCACTGCTTCTCCTTCACTCTCAGATCCAGTTTTAAAGGTGCAAAAGTTATTTCTGAGCTAAACAGATGAATGGGGATACAATTCAGCATCAGCCCAGGACAGAGTATGACACATGTAGAACTGATGTGCTTTGCTTTCAATATTATATTGAAATTTTTAATAATATGGGCCTGTCTTTTCCTGTGTGCTTGAAAATTTGGGAACATATGTGACTGAAAGTCCATCTAGTTTGGCATACTGCCTGCATAATAATCTAAGTGCCAGACGTTTGGGCAGTGATTACTTGTACCCTCTGGACATAAGGGATTTTTTTTCCCCTCTCCGGTATGCTAAACTAGGGTCTGTAGCAAGAGTATCTGTGTTTCTGCTAAACTTAAAAAAATTAAGTAATTAAAAAAAAAATCCCAGTATTGTAATTTTTAATCTAATAACTATGAACATACCAGTCTGTACCCAGTTTCTCCAAACAGTGAATTCTCTGGGTTCCCTGTAGTCATGAGCTCCTTCTTCTAAAGCCCATGTAATTCCAGTTCTCCCCCTTGCCTGCTAATGCTTCCTGATCTGACCACAAAAACTGCTGAGGCCTCATTTCCCAGCTTGTCTGCATTCACCTCGCTGTCTCTCGCCATCCTCTCTCCAACTGAATGTCGGTGCAAAGCTGGCTTCCATGGTTACTACTAAAATAGGCAAAGGAGATATTTTTGGTCAGAATCTGCCAGTTCAGCAAGATCAAAATGCTTTTGGGAAGTGTTCTGAATACAGTGAAATTTAAGCAGGACATTTCTTGCAAAATGAAATAAAAAACCTCTCCAGCTTCCTCCAGCTCACCTGTACCTTCCCAGAATACAGTCCTTGTGTGCTGCTGGTGCCCTGCTCCACCATCAGGGAGACCTGTCACTCCGACAGCCCTGTGGCAGGGCTTTTGTGTGGAAACCTTTATTTTTCTTGGTCTTGTTCTAAGTATTGTCACACCAAAATCTTCTCTGCCCCACATCAGCCAGGATGTCTTCCCTTCAGCCAGCCTTCTCCACAGCTCCCATTTCTGTTGTCAGAATTCTGTGCAGGTGTTATTTATTTTAGATGTACATAAAAGGTATCCAGCCATGTGGCCTTTGCTCAGTGATGTGTTGCTGTCACTTGTCCCTTCTGGTCTCTCCTGTTTGTTTCCCTTGTGGCATGTCCCAATTAATTTGCAGGCCCTCTGAGAAAAGGGACTGCCTTTTTTATGTATCTCAAGGCACTACTGTTTTTCCTCAGCCTGAATATTTTTTTTGTTTTGTATTTGTTATAGGCCCTCCTGCAGTTTGGATAGCTCTGGGCATCCTTTGCAAATGCTGCTGTATTGTTAAAATTCCCTCACAGGCAGTAGGATGGCATGAGCTTTGTCTGTGTGCAGCTCCACAACACTGACCTGATGGCTCTGTGTTCACAGCCCTATGGTTTTCTGTAATTTCTGAGCCTTTACAAACCTCCATGACCCCATCACCCGAGGAGACTGAACAGTGCATGGACCTTACTGGAGTTCCTGAGCTAGGCACCACTGCCTGCAAGGTGCTCCCCTACCTCCGTGTGAGCTCCTCATTTCCAGCACTCTCCTGAGCACAGCAGTTTCATTGTTGGTTTAATGGAGGAGAAAAAAAAAGGCAGCTTCTCCTCCTGATCATCTGTCCCAGCCAAGCCCTCTGGCCAAGCTTTTCAGAAGTATTGGAAGAATATTTCCTCTCCCACTGAGTATTTCACTGAGTATTTCTTCTCTCATAGAGGATCCTAATACCACAGAGGATCCTGAGTTGGAAGGGGGATCCACAAGGGTGCACCCCAGGATGTGGATGTCCCTCCTGTCTGCTGGGGCACTGCTGACTCATATTCAACTTGCCATTGACCAGGACTCCCAGGTCCTTTTTCACAGTTGCTGCTCTCCAGTGTCTCATTCCCCAGCCTGTCTGTACTGGCATTGCATTTAATTGTCTTTGTAAATTGCAGTAGGCAGCAGTCAGAAATATGAACCCATACTTCTCTGTAAGACTTTAGAAAGTGGGCCTTCTAGCCCAGTGGACAGCCAAATGTGGGGCAGGAGACAGCCTCCCAACATATGCAGCCTTTTTGAACTTAAAACATAGCATCCTCCTGCAATGCAGACTCCAAACACCTTTAGACAAACACTTACACAGTACTGCACCCTTTTAAACAGAGTTATCGAGGTGTGTTGCACTGAAATTCCCAGAGAATGAACACATGCTCTGCAGTCACTATCCAGTTCCAAGATTTGTTATTATCCACATGTGTTAAGCTCCTGGTGGGTCAGTCCAGAGAATTGCAAGGAGCAGTGACCAGCCTGTGCTCTGGACAATCATGCTTTTAACAGCTTGCCCCAAAGACAAAGGGTGAAAGCAGCTTTGTTTGGTTGGTGAGGTTTTGGGGTTTTTTTCAGTTTTATGTAATCAAGACATTACAAAATAGTCTAGTGAGGTACCCATGAGTTGTAGAGTTGGACCTGTGTCTTTGAGGAGTGATGCTCCTTCAGCAGGAAGCTCCTCTCCTGGTGTCACAGCTCCAAGTTGCTGCCTAAAAGGGTGTTTGCTGCCAATTGGTATCAAGACTGTCCTGAACCAAAGCTAATGTTCTTCCATTTTTGAAAATCCCTATAGGCAGTGACCTATGTGTCAGCATCCCTGTAGACAGCTCCCATGGGGATTTCAGACACAGAAGTGCATTTAGGAGAAGTTGGAGAAATCTCAAATTCTGATCTGCCCAGAAGTTTCTGCCTGACTTCTACCACAGTCCCCATCAGCAGGATTGGACATGCTCTTCTGTAATCACGATGTGATGGCTCAGTTTGTGGGCTGGGCTCTGGTGCTTGAGTGACTGGAGCTGTTATTCCCCTGCAGGCACAGGGGAAAACACCATTCCCTAAAACTTGGCTAAAGGATGTTTTATTTGGCATGCATTAGCCCACCCTTGCAAAGCTGAAGGCTGTATACACAGTCAGTTAACGCAGATCACCTGAGGTTTAGTCAACAGATATGTAAGGATTAATGGAGTTGTCTGAACTCTGTGAGAGCAGCGTTTAGAGGGGAACTTCATTAGATCCACAGCTGCAAATTACAAACCTTTCTACCCTGTTTGAGGTTTGTTATCTTTAGAGATCACCATGAAAGGTGGAACAGCTGTGAGAGCTATTATTCAAGCTGATATTTAATGGTTGCAAAAAAGGTAGAGTGTTTAGACAGATGATATGAAGAACAGATTTGCGAGAGGATCATTAAATTCATGTTCCTCTGAGTTGGTGTGCATTGAGAGGAGAGGCACAAGTGAGATACTCAAACACAGCGAGGTGTTCACAAGAATATCTTCTGAACTTGTCACAGCAGTGCCCATCAGAGGAGGGACCGGGGTGAGCAGGAGAGGGGAGAACAACTTTCCCCTACAGAGGGAAATCACTTACAAAGGTGTACTCAGTAGCTCTGTTATGTACATCATTGTTTCCAAGACTTTAATATCCTTATTTTATTGATGAGAACAGTTGCTTGCGTGGTGCTTGGTGCCAGGTTGGTCCTTGGTCTGGAGGAAGCTGGTGCTCGAGGACTCTGCCATCAGGTGTCAGAGGGGAGTGCAGGGGAGGTGTGTCAGTGCCTTTAGTCTGGCAGAGCTGCAGCTTGTCATGCCAGCAGTTATTCTGGGTTTGGTGACCAGCCAGTCTTTGAGGTAGATGACAAATCTTGACTGGCCTCTAACTTGAGAGGGGCAAGAAGCAGCCGAGTGCTGAAGGAGCTTCTCCTCTCCCCAGTGCCCTCATCCTGGGCAGGGACTGCTCTTGCTGACACAGAGCTTCTCTTCTCCTAAAAGGTTTGCTTGTCCTGTCTTAGCTGTTTGCCCAACTCTGGGACCAGCACAAGGGCCTAGTGATGCCTAGGAACATCAGCAGAGAGGCACAGCCTGGAGAGGTGTATTTTCCCTCCCCTGGCTGTGATGAAGACTGCAGGAATTACTTGGGGATAAAAAAACCTTCTCTTGCTTTCAGACCCATGTAGGAAAACACTTTATTAACCACTTGGCACATGTGCTTTGGCAAGGCAGAGGAGACGTGGGGTCTCCATAATTATTATCAACTACTTTTTCAGAGGAGGGGGTGGAACCTGAGTCCTTGAAAGTTAGATTCCCTTCAGGTGCTGAGAGGAGGGGAATAAGGGAGGTATTATTAGAAAGCATTTCTTTTATTTAACAGATGTTAAATAGCACTATACCACCGTATCAATCTGTCAAGTACACTAATAGGAAACAGCATATAGAAAAGTTGAGATGTGAATTTCTCAGGGAAACAACCACCCCCCTTCTGCAGGATCCTGGGGTCTGGAGGCCAGCATGGAGCACAAGGAGCAGCCGCACATGTGCCAGGCACATGTGGATGGAGAGGGGAAAGAATCGTTGTGGACTATGACAGAAAAAACTTGGTGCAGCTGGAAAGGTTTTCACCCACCCTGTCCTGATTGTTGTACTTGAAACTGGATTAAAAATATCCTTAAAGCAGAGACCACACATATCTTTGCATTCTGACAAGTTGTGTGTATCATGCTATGGGTTTCAGTGGTATTAATCGGCATTTTCACAACATAGGGGGTTTAAAGTCTGAGGGAATAAAACAAACCTCTAATGGATGATTAAAGGTTGAAAAGCAAGCCCCGCTTTACAGTAGTATGTGTTAGTTCCAAGTCAGAGCCAAAGCCATGGTATTTTCCCCTTGTACTCTATGTTGCTTCCTCAAACTTGTCCTGGTGATCCCCAGCCACTGGCTGTGACCACAGGCAGCCGAGATTGGTATGGTTTTATTAGAAGAGTTGCCTGAAGCCCAAGGTTAAGTGACAGGAATTTCAAAACAAAACAATAAATTAATAAAATGAATGTGTCATCAGCTGATCCTCTTCTGACCACCATCTGTCCCCGGATCATGTGACGTCTCCCAGCTGGCCACCCAAGAGACAAACTATGCAAGATCATCACCACAACATATGCTGCTATTTACACATTTTTAAAGGTAATAGTTGCTAGGCTGTCATATTAGTCGTTAAAAGCAGTTATTTGGAAGCTAGAGGATTTTTTTCTTTATTTCTCTCCTTTTTATTTTTTCCCTTAGGAAGGCAGTGACTCAGCAGGTATATCTGTGACAGAGACATGCTCAGGGTTGGATCAGTGGAAGTTCCTATGTAAAGTATATGTCATTCTATCCTCCATACCCCCACCTTGTTCTATGGTATGCTGTTGTGCCTTTTGTAATATGCAGTAGAATAAATAAAATAGAAAGAAGGCAGTGGTCTCACAAATGTCACTAGTGTACCTTTTAGGAATATTATGTGCTCTCTTTGCCATCTCCAGGATGCAAACCAAGCCGTGCATTTTTAACTATTGTTAAGATCAAGGATGTGGTTATGAGAAGACTTACAATTTATAGGATACTTAAGCATTAAGGATTGAGGCACAGAACATTTCCTGGGGATTAACGACTGACTGGGTGAGCCTCAGGCCATTAACCCCTGCCTGGCATTAATCTTCAGGAAATGCCCTGCAGTGAGGTCGTTATTGCTGTTATATGCTGAAACAGAAAAACAATAATAAGAAAGATCTGTGGATTATTTATTTATATTTTACATAACACAATTCTATTGGGACTGTAGGAAATGAACATCTTTCTATTTAGCTGGTGGTACTGCTGGAATTAATGCAGTTCCTGCATCTCACTCTTTTGTGGAAGATTATTGTCAGATTGCAGGAGTGTAAGTGGGGCAGGATTTGGCCCACTGCTTGCATTGCAGTGTTTAATACAATGAATAAGCCCTGCTTCTCTGATATATTTGCTGGCACAATTTAGCCCTATATAAAAACCAGCTCAAAATGCTTGTTTTACAGCAAAGCAATTTATTCACAGTTCTAAGCATCTCGCAGCCTTTTTTTAACTCGTTGAATAATCCTTTTAGGTTGCCCATAAAGCAGGTGAAATGCTTCTGCTGCAGTCCTAAGGCAGAACACAGGCTGCATAAATAGCATCTAAATTACTAGGAATACAAAATACACATACAGTAATACATACCTACAAAGGCAAATTCATACTGACAGGACTGCAGTGTGTGCTTATCAGCAGCAAAACATCTCGGGGAAAAAAAAAGTGGCTTTATATTGAAATGTTGTATATATTTCTCTCTATATAAACACTTAAATACTATTTTTTGCATGTTCTAAAGCCCAGATGCAGGCTCCTTTTTAATGAGCCTGCCTGCTTAAACATTTATTAGCTTAGAGATGTATAGTTTTCATAAAGCTGGCTGCTTCTTTTTTGCAGAATATCTTTGCAAAAAAAAGCTTTTTTTTTTGTGTACATGGCCTCAGTCCTTGCAACCTCCTAGAGAGTCTGTCAAGGCACAACTTAAAAGCTCGTTCAGGCGACCATGACCCCCTGCTAGCAGATTGTCTGCCTAAAAGGTAAGGGAAAGCTAAAAAAGAAGTAGAAACTTAAAAGTAGCTTCTCAAAGGCTGCATAGATCTTTTTTTTTTGTTAAACCTAAAGTGTTTAAAAGCTTTAATATTGATGGCCTGTCAACTTTGTCCTGATTCTTTGGCTTTCAGTTAAAAGGTTTTTGTTGTTGTAGCTTATGCAGTTGCTCTGTTGCTATGGAAACGTGACATCAAAATGACGTTTCTCTGTTTAAAAGCTTTTAACTAAATTCCTGCCTGTCAGATGTAGGCCCCATTTTGTGCACTCAAGCTTCAAGCTGTTGCAAAAAGGTTTCATATGTTCTGTTGTCATTCAAATTCTTTATCCACATATGCATGTCTTGCACTACAAAAAACCTAAACTAAAAACTCAATCTATATTAAGTGTCCTCTTTTAAAACCCTTTTAGGTCAGTCAGCAATGGCTGCAGCAGAAATTCCCAGTTACATTGTCTCTTCTCAGACTGAGAAACACAGGAGGGCCAGAAACTGGACTGATGCAGAAATGAGAGGTTTAATGCTGGTTTGGGAAGAATTTTTTGATGAGCTGAAACAAACTAAAAGGAATGCCAAAGTTTATGAGAAAATGGCTAACAAACTCTTTGAAATGACTGGAGAAATTCGCCACGGAGAGGAAATAAAGATAAAAATTACAAATATGACATTCCAGTACAGGTAAGCTTCAGTTAATTCTTTTTATTTTAAGAGATTTTAGCAGGGACGGCGCAGTGATTTTTGCCTTTCAGAAAGAAGTCTCCTAGAGCAAATCTGTCGATAAAAGATTAAAGATTGTTCATATCGCTTTTAAAATTCTCTCTTGCCAATGCTGTTACGTCATTGTTAATTTGTCCCCCCCATTTCATGTCAAACTCTGGGACAACTTTGTTTCTTTAAAATTAGCTGGCATTGTTATGATGCAGAGGGATGTAAATGTATTTAATGGGGAAAAGAGATTTAATTTTTTTTTGCTCTTTGCTGAGGGGACTGATTGTGTTAGCTTGGCAGCCAATTCCTTGCAGTGAAACTCCTGCAGTTTCAAGTGGCCACTGAGGATCGGAATTGCAAGGCAAAGTTTAAAAAAAAAAAAAAAAAAAAGAAAACCAGGACAGAATAATGTTGTGGGGGGGCTGATGCTCCTCGATTTTGGTCTCGTGAGTTGAAGGGTTACACTTCACGGGGCCAAGAATAATTGAATGTCTTATTACTGAGTGACACACATTGCTATAATTATAAGCAGCAGCAGTGAAAGAACTATTATATCTGCAGAGAGAATCAATGTGCACCGTCAATACTGCTCCAAAGGAGTCGGGGGGAGGGCGGAGGTGTCTATGAGGGGATGATAAAGAACAGGCGAGCAGTCAGGAGGGGAAGTTGGCTTCAGAAAATGTGAGGCATTTGTGGATTTGTTGTTTGCAGGGAGAAAAATAATTAGAACTTAACAGAAATATTTCCATTTTCTTTTTTTTTTTTCTTTCTTTTTTTTTCTTTTTTTTAATTCTTATCTCTGTGAAGCACAAACTGCCTCATACTGGAAATCCTGAGTGGTGATTTGAGCTAGGTGCTTGTAATGCAAGAAAATCAAATATGTGACTCTTTTATTTAATCTCTCCTCAAAGCTCATATTAATAATAAAAAAGGTTATTACAGCAGGCAACCATGTTAAAACTGCTCGCTTTTCTGTAAGGCACCCTTACTGTATTTAATGCAGAAACTGCTCATCAAATAGAAAACTAGGGAAAATCCTGCAAACCCCTTAACTTTGATTGTCCTTCTACATTTCTATGATCCCCAAGCATAATGTTTAACATCTTTTACCACAATATTAAACCTAACGTTTGTGGCAAATGGTAACGTCTCCAAAATATTTTACCAACACTGCTGTAATCCCTACAGTTTTCTTCACCCAGACTGTAGATGAGCAAACTGGAAGTAAGATAAATTTTTGTCCAGCATCACCCAGCAATTCACACTCGGGTGCAGATTTAGGAGTCGGGAGTTGCTGGCTATCCGGCTTTTGCTTAGTCTGCTAAATCTGCAGTCCTCCCTGCTGGGAATTGCATCTCGCAGCGCTGAGATTTTACAGGTGTCTGTAGCAGCAACACTGCACGATAGTTAAGTGCCGTAATTGCCAAGTGGAATAGGTTATTTCTGTCAGCCTTTGTTCTAAATTTACAGTGTTGTCATCAATCAGAGAGTCTCTTTTTTTTCCCTAATTAATGTTTTTACTTTAAAGTTGCACTGGGGGAAGGGAAGAAATAAAATCACTTGCATACATGGTGTTTGAGAAACTGCACTTTTAAGAAATATCCTTCTATTTCTGTGAACTTCTAAGATTGCTTCTGTTGCATGTTGTCAATCTGCTTTTCTATTTTGCAGTTCATGGCAGCTCCCTGCTTATTGATTGAGATGCTAATTTAGGAGAGTTAAAAACTGCCTTGTGCTGTCACAGAGCTGTTTCATTTTGTGCTCTGGAATATAAAATGCATCTTATTGTTTGTTCACATGCCTGTGTGCTTTGCTGTCAAGGTGAGGTGGTATGGAGAACAGGGACAAGCAGAAGCTGTTACAATTTCTGGTTTTCTGGGTCCTTTTTGGTGGTGTGTGAGGATAGGGAAGGTTGTGGTGAAACTGTACATGATGTTAGTGGCCACTGACTGCTGGCTTTGCTGTGAGGCAGCCGAGTTTTAATCTACGTTTGGGTGCCTGCAGGGCACTGGAGGGAAATGCTTCCCATCACTGTATTTCTGAGCGTCGTTGCTGCACTGTGGCACAAAGTGGAGAAGATCCTGAGAGTGGGAAAATTCTCTATTTTGGGATAATACTTTGTAATGATTACATTGGGTTAGTGAGTGTGACATGTGAGAATGTAGCATCAGCAGCAGGAGTAAGGAAGGGTGTTCTGCATGTAGGAGCTTATTTCTTCCTCCACTTAAGGATCCTCTACTTCTTTAGGCAACTCTGAACAGTGCTGCAGAGGTGGAGTGGCCTCTACTTTTCCTTTAACAGTCAGAAATAAACTGCATTAAAATATTTAATGAGATCATATTGTTTATCTATGTATCAAAATTTTGTAAAGGAACCATAAAACCCCTGTCCTACAAATTACTACACATACATATATACATATATAAAAATAGATATATGTGTATTTTTTCTATAAAAGGAACAAGCAGTACTTAAATATTTCTACAAGTCTTTTTAACCAAGTTCAGTTTTTAAAGTGCTGTCACTGGCGTGTCTTATCCTGGGACATCTGTTGAAACAGATATTGATGATCTGAAACATATAAGGCTCTGAAATAGAAAGCAGTGCACATGTTTGTAACAGTGCTCTCCAGTTTGAGGATCCCATGGCATTCTAAGAGGCAGTTCAGTAAATATTGTTTTCTTTGTTCTGCTTAGTGCAGGCCATTCATTATGAGTTGAAGGTGTCCAAGTCAGACAAATGTGTAAGTAGGGAAGGAGAGTTTCCTGGCCAACATTTATAGCAGCTGCTGCAGCAAGGGCAGCCCACATGGGTGTGCACAGTGGCAGGGGGCTCAGAGGGGGCTCCCACCCCAGGTATTCACCCTGGTTCTGGGTGAGTTTGGATCCCATGTGGGATCTTGTGCTGCCAAAGTTACTTCAGGTGTAGTTCAGTGTGTATGAGCATCTCTCACATAAGCAATTTTAGGGTGATCATATCCCATTCCTCCACATCTGAGGTGAAAACATTCAGGTGTAAAAATGCCAAACAGAAATCTATTTTATCTCATTATTTCCTCCTTGAATTCTTGTGTTTGTTTCTGCCTGCCCTATATTTCAGCAGGATGACAAGAGAATGAGAAGATGCTTAGAGAACAGTTAGGCTGAGATATGGAAAGCTTTCTTTATTAAGAGAAATTGAAAAGTTTGTGAATGCTAAAGGGGTTTTAGAGGTGCACTATTTTTCAGAAAGTAAAGCAGATTTTTTTTTGCTATAATACAAGAAGTTATTTATAGGAATTGCAAGGCAAGAAATGTAATACTAGTTAAAGTCATATAAATCTGTATTGCACTGCATAATAAGCATGTGGAACTCATTGGCACTGAAAATTATTGACATCAAGAGAGCAGCGGGTTGTTTTAGTATTATTATTGTTATTATTTTTACTAAAGATTAGATTTATTAAATAAAAAAACAGATGTTGTTTGTCTTCCAATTAGGTAGAGTTATGAAAGACAACAGGTTTCAGGATATTACTGGCTGTTGATGGAAAAATAGTAATGTGTTTTTATGGGTGAATGTGCCCTCAAAAGCTGCCTGTCAAAATCATTCTTGAAGCATTCAGCACTGACCTTTGTCAGAAGAGAGTGAGACGATGGACTCATCTGGCAGTGGTTCCTGTATTCCTCTGCTTTACTGTAGGCAAGTGCATTTGGAGGAAACTAATCAGGGAAAAATATACCATGACCTGAAGTAATTCTTACTGGAGTCTCAGTATATTAAGGGACCATTTCATCCGCCGTGGAAATTGACTGGGTGGAAAATTCTGCACTGCACCATAGGTAGAAGGAAAATTTTTTCTTTCTTCTTATTTAAGTAAAGTTCGGCTTTTAGGGATTGCTGTAAAATCTGAAATATCTGCTATGGATAGACCAGCTACCAGGTTTTTAATGTTCCACTTCAAAGATACCTGTGTGGTGAGCTGCATGAACCTCCCCATTTATCCATCCTGGAAGAAGGAAGGGCTGAGTCAAGCTTCCTGGAATTCAAAGTTAAACTTTCACATGTGCTGGTCATCAAAAGTTTTCCTGAGATTAGTGTGCCAGCTCTTGAGGTTTAGCATCCCTTAGAGAATGTGCCCAGTTCTTCGTGTTGTGCAGCCTACTCAGGGCTATCAGCTCTTGTGAACCTGTGATTATCCCTTCTAAAAGAAAGCACTGTCCTGTCACTGCTAATGTGCTGATCTCCCTGTGTCACAGTGCTCTGTGACTGCTGCTAAAATATTGCCACTGACACAATACACACTGGCTCATAAAAAGGAAGCAGGATTTGCACAGCTTGCACAGTGGTCCACAGTTTTGACTGATTCCTTCTGATGTTTAAAAATAAGAACTGTGTGAATGCAAATTTATTATTTTCAAAAACACCACCCTCCCCAATGCCTAGAAAACAGGATGCAGCTGTTGCTCTTTGATTTGAATTGCAGTCAATTAATGTTAATGATTGGCAAATTTGAATCAGTCTCATGATTTGAATGAAAGAGTAGTCTAATTTTTTATTTTCATGTGTACATGATAGCAATTAAACATTTTTGCTTGTGTAATCTATTGCTATACTCTATGACATTATACAACTGGAAAATTTGACCTCTGTTACAGCAAATGATAAAATATGAGTGCAGCCAAATTACTGCAAAAAGTTGAATTTTAATATTTTACTATCTTTCCCTTTAATTTCAATAATTTATAGGAGATGCACAACTCAGTATTGTACTTTCATCATCTTTCTTTTCCTCACCATTGATTCGTTCATAAACAGTTGCTATTTATTATTTATTTTGAAAGCTTTTCCTAGAAACCCCAGGAGATGGATCTTGTATCCATTCCTTTAGGCAAGTAGTGATATCAAATGATGCAATAATAATAAAAAAAGCAACAGTGCTCAGAGCAAAGTCCAAAAAAAATAAAACAAGTTATAGACTGCTTGCTTTTTGCTGACTAAATAATGATAATTTTAAAAAAGAACTCTTTAGAACATAATATTGTGATAGTTTTATTTTAGAAGGTGGATTAATAGACACAGAAAATAAAGTCTGAAAAAAGGTCAATGGCAACACAAATGACTCAACAGTTGTTTCAGTCTATTCAGTTGAGCATTTTGGCAGTGGGATCTCAAAGTCCATTAATTTATTCACTTCTCTGGAATAAGACAAGCAATCACTTTTCAAATTAACTCAGTTGGCGTGCTTTGGGTATTTGTCCACTGGAAATCTGACTTTGATGCCTGAATTTTTGGAGAGAGTTTTCAGTTGCCTCTGCTCTCAGCTGGATTTTAATGGAGCCTCATGAAACAGCAACAGGTCTAGATAAACTCAGTGTGAATTTATTTTGCAAGCTCTGCTGACTTCCTCGCTTACCTCTGTTTCTTACCTTGTTTTTCCTGCCTGGCTTGCTCTCTCAGGCAGTGATGTGCCCAATTTCAAAGTGCTAATGTTTGGCTCATCTTGCTCTCTCATTTCTGGACTATTGCACTCCAGCCTTCCTATTCTCCTGTTTCTTTTAACATCCTCTTGTTTCATTCAATGAAACAAACCCCCAACTCAATCTCTTGGAAGCAACAAAGATTGCTGTGATGAGTTACGCTAATGACTGAGAGCACTAAATTAATCTCTGCTTTAGACTCATTTTTCCAGGGCTACATTTACCTCAATGGAAGCAAAAGCTCTCAGTTGTCTCACTAGGTTTTCTGGACTTCTGACAATTGTAGAAAAAATATTTAAAAGTCAGTAAATCCTAGAACTTGATATTATTATTCTGAAGGTAGCTATTTGCTTTGTTTTTACCAGAAAGCGAAACCATCAACACTATTGCAGTGAATGTTCTCCATATTTACCTCCACCTGCAGCATTTCTACTTCTCTTCCAAACGACTGACACTCCCTTTCCCTTTATCTTCTTATCCCTTCCCCTGTTTCATCCTTTTTTTCTGTGTGTTTGAGCCAAGCTCCATACAGGTAGATGATTGCTGCTGGTTCTGCTTTTAAGCTAACACAGTTTTCTTGTCTACCTCCTGGTAGTGATCTCTTTTATTTAGCTCAGAGCTATGGTAAGCAGTTAGAAGTAGAATTAGCATCCATTCAATGCATTGAGAGCCAGAGAAATACCTGTGTTTATATAACTGCAACTCTACAGCTCTGTGAGCAGACAATAAACAACAGCTCTTCCTTCAAAATTCTCATAGTTCTGTAAAAAAAGGGGTCTGGGTACACAGCTGAGCTCAAACAACAACAAAAAGGTACCAACCTACTCAGGCAAAGTATCTGCTCCTGGAAACTTTTCATTGAATCATAGAATGGTTCAGGTTGGAAGGGACCTTTAAAGACCATCTCTTTCCAACCCCCTGCCACGGGCAGGGACAGCTTCACTACACCAGATTGCTCAAAGCCCCATCCAAACTGGCCTTGAACACTGTCAGGATGCATCATCCACAGCTTCCTGGGGCAACCTGTGTCAGTGGCTCACCACTCTTATTAAAAATTTCTTCCTTATATCTAATCTGAATCTACAGTAAGGTCTCCCCAGAGCCTTCTCTTCTCCAGGCTGAGCAATCCTGACTCTCAGCCTGTCTCCGTGGCTCCAGCCCTCTGAATATTTTTGTGGCCCTCCAGGTGGGGTCTCAGGAGAGCAGAGGGGAAGAATCCCCTCCTGCCCCCCCAGCCTGCTGGCCATGCTGCTTTTGCTGCAGCCCAGGATAATGGCTGGCTTGGTGGGCTACAAGCACACTGCCAGCTCATGTCCAGCCTCTCATGACCAGCACCCCAACTCCTTCCCTGCCCTCAATCTCTTCATCCCCCAGACTGTATTTATACCTGGGTTGCCCCAAAAATCACCACAAGAGTGGGTGATCAATGAAAGCAGATACAAGTAATTAGGCTGAGGATAGTTGGTATCTGTATTTCAGCCTTCGCTGCCCAGGTGCAGCAGTTGGGTGTGCCCGAAGCAGAGTTATGAGAAATACCAGCAGTAGAAAAGGACTGAGCCAGGAATCATCTCTGAAAGTTTGTGAAGGCTGAGGGAGGTCTCTGGGGATCAGAAAAAGGCTGTTGGATCTTCAGAAAGGCAGGAACAGGAATGAAGTTCTTCCCTTCACCTCCTTAGATCATTGAGCAAGAAGTTTTGTAAGCAATTTCCAGTCATGTAAAGGAGAAGGTGGTGACTGGGAATAGCCAGAATGGATTTACCAGTACTGAGTCACATCTGACTGACCTGCTTGCTTTCTTTTTTAAAAGACTAGATGTGTGGATGAAGGTAGAGCAAAGTGTTGTCTGTCTTGACAGTACAAACCCTTTTGACACCTTAAACACCCTTGTATCCAAGCTGGGATGTTAGACTGCAGATGGAAGCACTACCAGCTGGCTGGGAAATGATCGGGATCTCTGGGCACGGAGTAGTTGTTAATGGTTTGTGTTCTGCCTCGAGGGTCAGCCCCAGTGGAGCACTGCAGGAGTTTTGTACTGGGACAAGCCCTGTTTAGTACCAGCAACCCAAAGGCGAAGGTGGAGTGCACATTCTCTGGTTTGCAGGTGATGCCAGACTGGGGGCTGCAGTCGGCACTGTGAGGGCAGGACGGCCACTCAGAGGGACCTAGGCAGCCTCGAGAAATGGGCTGGCAGGGACCCCATCAAATTCCACAAGGACAAATGCAAAATCCTCCTCCTGGGATGGCCAAATGCTGGAGCAGGCAGGGGACGGCCTGGCTGGGCAGCAGTCCTGCTGATGGGGACTTGGGGCTCCTGGCTGACATTAGGCTGGAAACAAACCTGTTCCCAGAGCAGTCAGCAGAGTATCAGCTCTAAGCTTGTCCTGCCCTTTGGACACAATGCTCTGCAGTCCTAAAGGCTCAGGCCATGTCCCATGAAGTCTTAATGCAGCTGCTGGACTTGGCAGTGGCCCAGCTGAGGTGTGGTCACCCCTGGCTTTTGCCCTCTCACCCATGGGGATAATTGACCACGGTGAATGCACTGCATAATTGCAATTCAGTTTTAAACCCCATAGCTTGAACACATTGAGGGTTTCAACACAGGCAAATAAATGTGGCATGGAGGCTTGGCTGCTATCTTGTAGTGGCATAATTGATACGTTTTTCATGCAAATAGCCTCAACAATTGAACTAAAAATAATCAATATTAATTGATGGTTGTTGTCAGGCCTGTGTTTAGCTATTTTCTGTCTGTGCTAGATGGATATGCATGTATTTGTAGGCTGTGCTCGATATTCTCTGACTATGAAATCGCAGCAGCAGGTTGTGAAATATGTATGAAATTAAAATTTTGAATGCATAGAGGGCATAAAAGTATGGATGGCTGTGAGGCTTTGCTTTGCAGGACTATGATGTGCATTTCTAAATAGCAGGAAAAGCTCATCAGACCTTGCAAGGACAAGGAAAAAAGAATCCTTAAATGGCTTTAAAATCTAAGCAAATCTTACTGGCTTCTTTTCTCACTAGTGGATTTCCCCTTACTCTAGGCTGACAGTGGTTTAAAAGGAAGAACTTCAAGTTCTCACTTTTAAGTTTGGCACTAGTTTTTTTGTGTTTACATGTTATTTAATTCTACCCCTTGCAGGACTGGTGTGGGCAGGATGGATTCTGAGAAGGAAAAACCTGAAAGGCTTCAAGAAAAAAAGAGTGGGCCAGGTGTCCAGGAATAGTTTATCCCCCCTCCCCCCCCGCCTTTTTTTTTTCCTCCAAATGCAAACCTCTAGCTGTGAGAATCAGATTTGGTTCAGCTTTTTGTTAATTTGAATGAAATCTGGTTTATGAAAATTGGGCATTTGTCATTGGTCTTGCCTTTCCTGTTGTGTTCTCTTCCTGCATTTTGATTTAGAGTAACAAGACCCAAACTGGGAGAGGCAAATGAAAAGAAAGTTTGGGACTCTAGCTGGGCTCTGGAATTTCTTGGAGATATATAATACATTTATATACCTCAGTTTTAGATTTCTCAGTAAAAGAAAATAAAGTAACACTGGGTAACTACTGGGATAGCAGTGGAGGACTGAATAATAAATTTCATAATAAGATACATGTGAAAGACAAGGTCATGGTTGATAGTCCACTGTAATGTAATGTTTTCATGGATGCTTTTTCTAATGCATTATTAACTGTTTTAGTGGGGAGTTTTGGGGTTTTTTTGGTGTTTTTTTAAAATTTTTTTTTATAAATTAATGAAGCTCTGTACCTTTGCCTACCCTGATCTTTATTCTGTAACAAATGAACAGACATTTGTATCTCATGGTTGTTACAAGGATATTTAGCAAAGTATTTCAGGGCTTTTAGGCAATATTAGAAAAAGGATATGCTTTATATTTATAGCCTCTTGTACTCATTATAGAAAATAAATATTCATTCTTCAAAGCATGGAAGTGCAGGGCTGCCCTCAGTTTGGAAAAGGCCTCAGTGTGTTGCCTAGTCCAGTTGTAAGGGAGTGCTATCAGATCAGTTAACTGGGTATTCTTGAAGGGGAAGAAAATTATTCAACCACCAACACAGTCCTGTTTCCATTAGAAGTTGTAATGTTCTTTATTTGTATTGAATTTCATTTGGGGTTTACATGCAACTTTTTGTAACAGGTCAAACCTAGGAAAAGAACCTGAAAGGCTTCACTGGAAGTTGAAGAAGAAAAGTGTCTAATTTTATTCTCATTAAAAGCATTCAGTTTGACTCCTAAATGTGAGCAGAACAAATGTTTTGAGATAGATCTTTATGAAAAGTACTTTTTGTAGGAAAACAAGCTTTGATGTTGTGTGCCTTTTCTTACAGGAAATTAAAATGCATGACTGACAGTGAAACTGTGGCACCTGACTGGCCTTACTACAAAACCATTGATAGGATCTTATCCAAAGTGACAGACCACAGCGATGTGAAAATGCATGAAAATCAGCAACCAGGTCCTTCTACATCACAGACAGAGGCCTCGCAGTCTCCATCAGCTAAGTCTACACCTCTGTATTTGCCATATAACCAGTTTACATATGAAGGAAGGGAAGAATGCTTTGAAGATGAACATTCAGAGAGCTCATCAAGCTTGCTTTCTTACAAGCTAAGGTAGCATCTATTTTCCCCTCTTTTTAGTATTTTGCAGAACGAACTGAATTTGCTGTGTAAAGGGGACACCCTCACACATTTTTCTCTAACAGCTCTTGTATTTTTTCTGCAAATCACAAATGAGATCTGTTCCCCAATCTCAGTCACTTTGCTGAATTAGGGCATTTTCTTTATTCCTTTATGAAAGACTGGAAGGGAGTAGGAGAACTGGGCAAAAAGTTGCATATTATTGCCAAAACTCAGCAGGCATGTCACGGCTCACATCAGGGAGAGTGTTCATGAAAGGAGTACAGGCATGTTTGAGAGAGCCCCGCCGTGCAATCAGAGATATAACATACTGCTTAGATGATTTTTGGCTTGCTCTACTTTTGCTTTTGATATGAGTATGAAATTTCTCTGGCTTCAGTTACTGTTCAAATGGTGAAAAGATGCAAAATAAATATTTCTGTGGACACGGAAAAGCTGCTCATGCAGTTTGAAAGTACATTGCAACATTTTAAATAGAATTGAGAATGTAATTTTTTTCAAAGTAAATGCTAGTTTGAGATGCAAACGTGATTTTTTTTTTTTTTGGATATGATTGGAGTTCCCTTGAAGGCAGCATTTTAACAAAAGGCAGAGTTGTACTCTTGATACAAATTTTAGACTTCACTGGTCTCATTTTTCATCCAGAGTGGTGTGAAATAAGAGTTGATTACAGTTTTCTGGCAGGAAAAAAGTTGATGTTAGAGATCCTTATCATAAGTCTGTGAGGCTCTAACTGTAACAGTAAAATTACCTGTCAGTCATGCAACTGTAAAGATGTTGAGCTGGAAGAAGAACCAACCGAGCAAGTTTGAGTTATTGTTTCCAGACTCTTGGATGAATAAACGAAGGTAAATTCATTCAATAATTCAAGCAAATAGTCCTTGAATAGCTGATTATTTTTAAAAACTTCTTAATTTTTTTTGCAACAGATATTTATTAGGGTGCATAACTTTTGAATTATAGCAACCTTTTTGTTCATAAGCAACAATATTTTTTTCATCCTAGTTCATTGTAAGTCGTTGATATTCCTGATACACAAACTCACCTGACTTTAGGATTTGCAAACTCCACAGTCAATTTCAGATGCAATAACTTTATTCCCAATTGGATTTACAATAACATTATTTAATATTTAATTAGAAGGTCACATTTCCACAAACGTTGTGGAGTTTATTCACTTGAATACTTGACAATATCAGGCTTTTTAAAAATGCTGGATGTTAAGTTTTTTCAGCTTAGGGACAACTCCAGGGCAACACAGATTTTGTACCATAAGAGGACTGAGGTCACCACACCAGGTTTCACTACAGAACATAGACAGCCCTCACAGAGATCAAGTTAATCAATCCCAAACCCCCCAATTTGCAGGTGGACCCCCACTCTCATGTAGATGCTCTCATTTACAGCTAAAGTGGTCTTAAATCAGTCACTAAATTATAAGCTCTGGAAAATTTAGGTTATGATGCATTTAAGCCAGCTTCAGGTTCACTGGTTTATTTTTTTTAACTTTATCCAAGGAAATAACCTTGTTCTAGAAAAAAGTATTTTAACTTTACTTGGCTAAATTTAGAAACTGCACCTCATTTAAATCTAGCCCCTAATGGCACAGGCTGGCTTTCAGCTGGCTGCAAGTCTGGGGCAGGTAATGCCTCTTAGCCCTTGCAATGCTGCTGTTGCCTGCTGGGAGTGGCTGTACTGGATGGCTCAGGAGGGTCATGGAGCTGGAGAGAAGGGCAGGGCAGTTCTCAGGATGCCCTGCAGTTATAACTTAGTTATAACTTAGGAATTCAGCCAGCTCTCGCAGTCTCCGCTATAAAAAAATTTTGTGCAACAGAATATTGTGCATATCGTTTAACAGCAAGATAGTTACAGAGTCACAAGCTAAAATACAGTTCCCCTGTTTTAAAAAAAAGGAGAAGTTGAGCAGTAGATACCACATGAGAGGTCAGTGTAATATTACAGGGAAGCGTCGTGGTTGGATGAAAAATTAGAAACCTCTTGTGCTAATGGGGCATGTGTCTGGAAGGAGAAAAAGTGTTATTCCAGTAGTCTTAGGGGGTTTGGAAAGCTTGTCCAGCTTTGACCTGTTTAATTTAGGCTGATGAATGAGAGCAGAGTAGGAAACCCTTTCTTGGCCAGAAGAAAATGCAGTCCTTGCTAATGATGCCACATGGGTTAAAATCACTTAGAGCTGCCATGGTTAGACAAGGAAGTTAATTCTTTTAGAGTTACTAATGGAAAATTATGAACTGAGGAAGCAATTTTCAGCTTAAGCAATTAGTGTCTCATCCTGTATTTGAAAAACACTTTGAAATAGCCAGCAAGAGAGAAAAGAATTAGCATTAAAAATTTGGGTGCATCTTGGCTATTTTGTCAATGCCCTTGCCTCTGAACAGTAGACAATTGATCCAATAGATGCAAAAAAGGAACTAAAGACAGTTCTGGGAATTGAAATATAAATGTTTTAGATCCTCAGTTTCCCTATTTTTCTGCTTTATGGCTATGCAAAACAGTTACTTTGAAATACATTTTGAAAAATACATACTCATGTCTATATGTAAAATACAGATGTGTTTTGCAGCTGTATATTTTACAACTTTAATTACAGGACTTTTGCCTTCAGTAATAAAAATCCTAATGTTATGGCATCAATTGATAGGGAAAAAACTTCTAAATAGTAGTTCTTTCTAAATAACATTTAAAATTCTGAAAACTTTCCTGGTATTCCTTTAAACTCTCCAACACAGCTTTAGAGTGTCAGCTTTGTGTTTTCCACAGTATCTTTGAACATAGCAGGAGGCTATATAAATTATAGCTTAAAAAAAATTCAACTGAATGTTTAGCTTTCATGATAGCAAAAAATGTCAAGTTTTATACTTCAATCAGGATATACATGTTGTCAAGATAAAAATAGCTGAAACTATTTGCATTCTGTTTGGAAAACTTAGAGTTTGGGACCTTCTTACAAAACCTAAATTTTGCTTCTTAGTGATAATACAATTAATGTGAGATGAAATTAATTTTAATTTTTGTTTCAAGTGTGTAAATGAGGAAAACATTTGGAATCCCTTTAAAGGGATGCCTGCTATTTGCTTAGTATTGTTCTAACACTGCTCTAACTCTGTTATACAGTACAAAACATCTGACAACAATAGAATTATTCTATTATGGTCATAAAATAGAATGCAATGTGGTGGAGTCTTGTAGCTTTAATTTTAAAATCGAAATTCCTGACACCACTATAAGAATGACTTTTTATCTAATTGAAAACAGTATTTTTTCACCCTGTGGATTAATTTATGGTCTCTGTTTTCATAGTAAAATAATGAAAGAACATAATTATACAGGCTGTGAATGTAGTTCAGACTTCACATGTTCTGCCACTTCTATTGTACTGAAAATGGGGGTGAAAGAGTTATTTTCATAGATTAAAAGACTATAATAAAATCACTGTGTTATCTAGTCAGACTTCTGGTTAGATACCATCTGAATTTGGTCATTGTGATGTGGAGCCCTGAAATGTTATGGAGAGGGTCCAGTGAAATCCTTCCCTCTGCAGGGCCCTTCTGCACTCAGGAGCCCCCTGTCTCTGCTGCTCCACTTTGTTTCCATGATTTGTTTGACTCTGGGAAATACTAAATGTCTGTCTAGACCTGATAAATTCAGAAGATGAAGAATTCACTCTTCCCTTCTTTCTAGTGATAAGCGAAGCATTTTTTCAACCGGTCTCTTGTTTCTAATGTGAATTTAGTGAATGAAAGTTTCAAATGTTATTTCTACTTACCTTTCTTTTCAGTATATTTGAGAACCTTTCAGTACTTTTTGCTTTCTGACAAGGTGGTTGTGTGCTATGACTGTACTGTCTTTAGTATTTTTTAATTTTTAAATGTAGATTAATTAATTAATAAGAGGGTTTACACAAGAAGAAAAAGCAAGAATTGGTAATATGAATTAGCCAAGATATAGATTAAAAGAAGTGCATCAAAACTTGTTGATGATGCTAATTTAGGAAACAACATCCTTGGCAAAGACTTTACTATTTCTAAAATTATGCTACGGCTATTTAAATCTGAATGGGCATAATCTACAAAGAAGTTTGAGCTTTAGGCTATGTGCATTATGTAGTGCATCTTAACTCATTATGCAGGCTTGTTATCCTAGCAAGGTGCTTTGCCCAGCCTCCAAGCCATTTTTGTGGTTCTTTCCTGTGCTTTACTTCAAGGATGAGTCTCATTAATTCCTGAATGCATTCGAATGGTTGAATCTCAGTCCTTATGCTCTGAAGATCTCTATATCATCCCTAATTTTAATATTGTTTATATCCAGACCATTGTTAATTTTTAAAATAAAGACGTATTATGGAGGTCTGCTCCGATTTGTATGTAGCTAAAAAAAACCAAACAAGTGAGAAACAGCTTTTAGGCAGTAAAAGCCATGAATTCCAAGAACTGATGGTACTGGAGACTGGTTTCCCATGAAGTAGTCAGAAATGAGGAATTGTTGTTAGGGTTTTGTGAAGATAATACATTTTGATAAACAGCAAACTCTTTGTATTCAACTCCTGCTTCATTAATTATTCACACACATCCCTGAAACAAGCTGTATTGGATAAGTGTAAGCAATCAATCAAGGAACTTTTAATTGAACAATGAATTAAATTGGTATTAGGTAGGCAGACAGCAAATGCATTTGAGACATGCCTAAAATGTTGCCTGATTGTATCTGGAGGTTTTGCTTTGTTCCCCCTCATGTCCATTACACACAGTCATTTCTGCTCAGTCTCCTAGGTGAGATGGAACAATTTCTTTCCCTTGGTTTGCTTCCTTGGAACCCTGCCTGTCTGTTTTAGAGCATAGCAGAGAAATAGCTTTGCAAGGTTCTGTTTGGAATATGGTCCCAGTGCCAGAGCCCTTCCACACTTTGTTCATGTGGTCAGAGGAATACCAGTGCCAATCTCTTGTAGGCTCTCTGCTAGGCAATGCAAACCCAGCAGAAGAGTACCAGATTTATTTGAGGTCCTTACTTCTCTAGACCCCTCTTCCCTGAGATTTTCCTCAAAATCTGCCTTCAGAGACTAGGCTTGGCAAAGAGGCAGGTGATTCTTCAGCAGCTTGTGGATGTTGTCAGGATGTGCTGCACCCCTGTTGTCACAGAGGTGTTGGCTGCACAGGAATGTAACGTGGAGAATGGGCAGCAGGAGCTGATTATGCTACAGGAATCGTCAGTTGTAGCTAATTCTTGTGCAAATACACACTGGCAAAGTAGACGTGCTCCTAGCTGGAGCTGTTTGAGGATATTGATGCTGCTTGGGTCACTTGGTGCTGAACCCATATTCCTATCCCTGCTTCCCTCTTGAGTTTGTTATAAAAAATTATTGACAGAGAGAGGTCTCTGACATGCTGTCCAGGACACTGAGAACTTCTCAAGAAATATGGCTCACTGTCTGAGGAAACACTTCAGTATTCAAATAACTCATCAGTGGATGGGCATCACTGGACATTTTACATTGTTTCATGTTGCAAGTGCTCTTTGCTTGTAAATTACATTCTTTAGAGCCCTCTTTTGTAGGGCCTTCTCAAGAGCTCCCTTTCAGCAGCTATTCTGCAAGAGGAGAGGATTGTAAGTGCCAATTCCTCACTGTGAAATTGTGAGTGACCACAGAACCCTTTCATTATCAGTGAGTGGAGAGAAAAAGAGATTGGGACCATCCCCAAAGCTAGGGCTTTCTGAAAATTTCTGAAATAAGTATTTCTTTTCAATGAAGGCTAATTACCAAGTTGTGTTTGTTATTGTAAACAAATGTAGAGAGTACTTGGGAGACCTTGAAGAATCCTTGTGTCATTGCTTTTGGGGGCACTTCTCTGTGCTGAAACACAGCTCTTATCTAGCATTCTTCAGTGAGTACTTTTTTACTTATTAGCAGGCTGCAGATACCGCTGACACTGTAAAAGTTTGCTGTTCTTTTCACTCTGGAGCTGTGCAAGGCACTTACTCTCTTGGATGTATGGTTTCATGTCTTACAGTTCTTTGATGGATTTAACTGAAAAACAGCTAAAATCCTTTACAGACTCTAGAAAAACACTTCAAAGATTTTATCTTAAAAATAATGCTTATTTTAGATCTTTCAATCTAAATCACTCCATCTCTTTTTTTTTT
>VYXF01008533.1:1918375-1933370 GCA_013397295.1 Polioptila caerulea
TTTTGTTTTTTTTTTGTTGTCTCAGTTGAAATTAAAACCCAAATGGTGGCTGCTGTTACCAAGAAAGACACACAATACTCAGTGCATCTCAGTACCTTTGACAAGCCTCAGATTTTCTCTGTCATTCCTCATTAAGGGCCATTCTCACCAGTGCTTATGTTGACAACACACAAGCCCTCTTGTGGAGTGAGTTCGTACTGGTTTCAAAACCAGAGGTCTTACCACAGCTACTTTCTAACACTATAAGGGGGAGGGGATAGAGATTCCTCAAGTTCCAACATTTAAACCCTCTGGGAAAACAAATTTAACTTCAAAAGGTAACTTTGGCTAAAATAATATCACCATTTTAGAAAGTTTCTTGCTCTGCCTACCAGAAAGCACACATTCTTTGTGAAGGTGACTGCAGTGATGGGAACCTTGGAGTAACAGATTCAGTGTTGTCCCTAGACTGCTGTAGATCTTTTCCACTTTGAGACCACATTTGGGGTAATTCTGGCCCTTAGAGTTAAGGGAGACAAACAGAATTTAGTGTTAGCCAAGACCCATTCTCACAAGATTTTGAGGCTGATACTTTCAGTGATCAGCAGTTAGCTTGACCCACAGTTTGAGCAGGCCCACCGTTTGAGCAGAGCAGCATGTATTTATTTTATTCACATTTATTTGATGCCCCAAATGTGCTATATAGAACCTGCAAAGCTGAGTTTATTGTATACCTTCCAAAGTAGATAGTATGTCACCCTTTTTGGGTCACTGCACTCTTAAATGCCACGGGGCTTGTGTCTTTTTCTCATATTCACATTAAGCCTTTCAGGTGCTAAGGATTGTTTATCTCTCCTGCTGACAGATCTGAATGTCACACTTGCTGCTGCACAAAGCCTGTCAAGTAGGATAAGAACATGAATCAAATTATGATACAAATCTGCCACAGCTGAGTGACCTCACCTCCACTACCCTTCTTCACATTAATAAAAACACATTCCTCAAGAGTTCAAGTTATCCTTATTCAGGAATGTCTTAAAATCTGCAGCATGTTGACATGGCATACTAGTCACAACTGTACTATCTCATTATTGCATTTCACCTAGAAAGGATACTGCATTTGGCAGAACACAACTGAGAGTGCTGTTTGTGTCAAGGGACTTCAAGACACATCATCAGATATCTTTTGATGCTGGGGACTCCAGTGTGGAGTTACAAAAAGTGTAAATGAAGACATGGTCTCTCACTTTAAGTTAGGAAAGGAGTTATCCAGCTCTACCTGGAGGTTTCTCAGATGTGTAGTGCACTTACACATATGTCTTCTACTTGCCTTTCTTCCTCTTTCACATTTTAGCATGATACCTTCTTAGGCTGCAGGTAAAGAGACACAGATGTGTGTGTGTTCTCACTTGCGTGCCACGTGGGCTGGTTTTGATTGACTGATTTGTTTTGATTGTCACCCCACGTTAGAACAGCCATGTGACCCTTACACCTTGAGAGCACTGTCTTTATTGCCATGTTTATTTCTCTTCCAAAACTGAAACCCAGCATGATAAAGCGTAGAGGAAATTCTTAAAATATTCCCCAAATTCCACATGGCAGCTCTGCATGTTTCAGATGAGGATGTCCATTGCCCTTCTCTGGACATACTCCAGCATCTCAATGTTTTTCTTGTTGTGAGGATGTGAGCCCAAAAATGGACACAGGATTGGAGGTGAGGCCTCACCAGTGCTGAGTAAAGGGGGACAATCACTGCCCTGGTCCTGCTGGCCACACTATTGCTGATCCAGGCCAGGTGCCATTGGCCTCCTTGGCCACCTGGGCACACCTGGCTCATGTTCAGCCACTCTCAACCAGCACCCCCAGGTATTTTTCTGTCTTTTCAGGCTTTTATGTTGTTTATAGTGTTTTGTGGTGGAATCTAAAAAACCAGAGTGATCAGTGCCACTGCTGTGTCTTGACACAAGGGCAAATTTTGAGACTCATATTCTGGAGTGGGACCAGCCTTACTGATGCAATGCTTTAAAAACAAGCTGTAAGATACCACCACTTATGACCGTGCAGCACTTTCTCTGGATCTCTGGATTGGAATGGTTATTGCAGCTATAAAATTGGAGTGTCAATGGCCAGATAAGCCAAATGTCTCTCTCAGTACAGTGTATAAATTCAATGTGTAAGACATGTCAAGATTATTAAAAAAAAAACAACCCTGGTATTCTGCAGGGAAAATTCTTATTAAAAACAATGAGATGTAAAGCCTTTTTTTTTTTTTTTTTTTAAACAATCTGTAACACTATGCAATAATACATTAAATACTTATGTTTTGGCACAAACTTGAGAGGGAATTTATTGGAAAACACAGGGGTTTAAAAATATGAACTAGGTTGTAGCTTGGCCAAGAATATGCTATCAAATTTTGGGTTCTTACTTTTTATAAATATGAGTTTAATTTCTAACTAATATTCACATTTCAGAGCTGAAGAAAGACCAGTTAAGAAAAGAAAAATGCAAAACTGCAGTTTCCAAAAGAAGAAGCTAAAGTTAATGGAAGCCATGTTGGAAGAACAAAAGAAGTTGAGTAGAGCTATGGAAGAAACCTGTAGAGAAGTGCGCAGGATCCTGGATCAGCAGAACATCATTCAAGTTCAAAGCTTACAGTTACAGGAGAGAATGATGAATCTACTGGAGAAAATGATCTCCAAGTCTAATGTGTAGTTTCCTTTGTGAATGCCTCTGAGATTACTATTGCTATTACAGATAACCATTTATTGCACACCATATGTGTGTCTGTTGCCCTATTCCCAGGTTTTCCATGGAAATTAAAACCCTAGTGTAATCCTAGTTCAGCAAAGAAAACATAATGCAGGGTGAGAGCTATCCAGTATGATAAAATTAGTGCAATATATGCCTAAGTTGAATTATTTTTATACAGAAAGGTTAAGGGATAAATAGCTTGGGGAACTGAAGTACTATTTATGCCTAAATCAGGTATTGTTTTGCAAACAGTGGTTGTATATTGCTTCACATCAAGGACTGCAGCTTAATCTGTCCTAGGAGAATGAAATAGTGCATTTCTAAACATGGTTATTGCACCTTGACTTTGCTGATGATTAAACCCTGTTTTGAAACATATTCCTGATTGTATAAGTGACCTATGGTTCTTGTGAAGAGCTAGCTGGGACCATGAGATACATAATTTTAAACTCCATGCCTGATATGAGTAGTGCTCTAAAGTATGAGGGTAAAAATAGTCTATTCAAATACATTTTTTGATATAAAAAGAAAGTCCCCCAAACCACCTTACTATATAATGAATACTAAAATGTATAGAAGATACTTGAAGTTGCTTTTGATATTAAACGTTTAATTTTTTTTTTTTCATTATTAACTGGAATCTGTTGACTTAACAACCAACCAGCAATGAAAACTTTCATTTATTCTCTATCACAAAAGAAAAGTATTGTACTGTGTGTATATACATATATATAATGTCTATCAACCGAAATAAAGAAAAAGAAGAAACTTAACTCCTTATTGCTGGGCAGATAGTATGCTTTGGGACAGTAAGGATACTGGGAGTGATGACCACAGCGAGAGGGTCCAGCCCCCGATCGCAGGGTAAAGATCGGCTGTGCTGGTGCCCAGAAGGACAGGGATGCACCACACGAGGGAGCCGCAGGCACGGAGGATTGCACCCAGGGAGCTGAGATGGAGCGCCAGCCCGCCTTTGGCTCCTCCATGAAACGCGACTTTTAAAATAACCTTTCACTTACATTCGAAAATTGGCCGGCAGAATTTCCTAGAAGCCT
This sequence comes from Polioptila caerulea, assembly GCA_013397295.1. NCBI lineage: Eukaryota > Metazoa > Chordata > Aves > Passeriformes > Certhiidae > Polioptila > Polioptila caerulea. The sequence continues at coordinate 1,922,164 of VYXF01008533.1, forward strand.
TTTCCTTTTGTGTTGTCCTTAAAAAATATATATATTTCTGCCTGTTTTACTGTATAGTCAAGAGCAAAGGTTGGATTGCAGTACAGAAAGTAAAGAATTAGTACAAGGAACTCAGGCCATTTTTCATTCTCGCTATTGAATAACATCCCCTTTTGAAACTTTGTCTCTGAAGGTATTTGCATTCTCCTATATAATTCAATGTGCTGTTGCCTATGTAAAGGTGAGCTAAAATATTTTAAATCCCTGACACAACAAATTAATCTCTAATTATGCTTGCTGAACAGGATAAAGGTTATACTCACCGAGCAAATTAAAAATACGTGAAATTATTTCTTAGAAGATCCTCCAGCTATGAAGATTAAGAATTATTAAAAATCTAAATGTGGCCCATTCCTACAGAGTTTAATTAATGATAACAGGATAAGGTAAATGTAGTAGACAACTGGAGAAAATGGTGGTAGCTGAAATATAAACAAAGTAATTGTCCCTCACCCCACCTTTACTACAGCGATTGCATGATTGGAGAAATGCCAAGTTTCTTTTCTGATTCTGCAAAGATAGTTTCACACATCTCAAAAAGTAGGTCTGTCACAGGTAGGCTACATGTTCAGTGCTTCCTGACACTTTTACTTGTTTACAGCAAGATATAAAGAAAATCTGCCCTGACTCCACAGGAATTAATAGTATTTACAGTTACTATCTTCTTCAATCATATAGCAATTAAATCCATTTAATGAGCAATAACAATGGCAGCACAGCTGAACCTTGGACTGCAGAGTAGGTAGCCCCTCTCCTTCCATGTAATTACAGCTCCAGATCTGTAGGAACACAAGAATGGAGAAAATCTTATTCCTTGCCTGCTACCACAAGGAACCATATCATATAATCCTTTCTGTAAATGTGTGGACCTCTACCTTAAAATTAATTCAGTGTTTTGTCCCAGAATTATATGAAGAGCTGCATTACAGACAGGTAAATGCAGTTTTTAAGATTGCTTCTAGGATTATTCCTGATTAATTTATACCAATTTCTTCTTATATCAACACTGATTTTGCTGCTTTATGAAGCATTTACTTGAGAGCCAGAGGTCACGCTCCATGCAACCCTTCTGATGGAAAATACTCTTTTATAAGGTAGGATTTTGATGACTGTGCTGCTAATTTTGCTTTTTTGAATTCATCCCTTTTAAAGGTGAGTGACCAGAATGATATACAGCATTCCAGATGAGACCACAAACATTGTCTTACTTAACTGCTTTAAAGGAAATGGTGTTTTCTGGTGGTTGTATTATTTTTTTTTTCTATTATAGATTGTCACTTTTAGTAGTTACATTTAGAAGTTCAATTTAAATCAACATCTCTTTAACAAAATTCTTTATTCCCATCCATGCAGATTACCTGTTTTCTAGCCCTGTTTTTGCCTGGAGAGTGAACACAGCAAAGCTGTAGACAAATATTACAAGTTTCACATATAACAGAACTTTCCAAATACTTTTTGACAAGAAGCTGAAAATTCCCCACCTACCCATAGTTTCTTTTTGCTGCTGTTTCTTTTGTTCCTGTAAAGACTGAACATCTACTTGAAAAAATAGCTTGAGTGTTTTTTGTGGAGATTTCTTTTTTTGTTTAAGGTAGTCACAGCTTTCCACTATATGGGACAATGTAGTGGTTTTGGTTTGTTAATTTAAAAATTNTATTTAGGGAGAGGAGTATATTTTGTTGTTATGACAAAATTTTTTATGAATAATAGCTGTTTGGAATATTTGTATTTGTGAACTTTTTATTTTTACAATTTTTTTATAGTTGTGTTTTTGGGTTATGTTGACATATGGGTTTTTTATTTTAAGAATAAATTGTTTAAAAGCAAGGGCTTTTTCTGGAGGGGAAAAAAGGTTGTCTTTTTTTTTTTTTGTTAAATTTTTTAGTAACTTATGGGATTATAGTTATTTTAATATTTGCTTATTTGTATTGAAGGACAGGCAGCTGCAGGTACAGATATTTGAATGTCTGTGGTATTCAGACAAATTATAACTTGAAAGATCTGCCGAGAATTAAAATTTGTGGTAGAATTCCTGGCTTTGCAAAACAGAGACAGACACTGCTTCTGTGTCTGTATGGGTAGGGAGTTGAGTATAATAAATATTCAAGGGGAGCACATGAGGGGTTACCCAAGTTTATCATTTCAACTATGACATTAAAGGAGCTCCCTCATGGCTTCTAGAAGTGTGATCAACAAAGAAACTGTAGCATAGGAAAACAAATTTCTTATTTTCAGGGCAGTAACAGGGTCAACACAGTTTGATATCACTTTCACCAAATGAAGTGCTTGTATTACATATACACAGGCAGATGGTGCAAATGGAAAAATTAAATAGGGGAGGAAACACACTGCCTGGAGGCAGGTGACTTTGTAAGTGATGTGACAATAAAGGAAAAGGAACCTGAGGAGGCAGATGAGAAAATGAGAAACATGCAAGCAATTGAGAAGCAGATTTTGATGAAAGATGGGGAAAAAATATGTTGGATAAAGGGGCCATGCAAATGCCTCCCAAAAAACCCAGTAATGACAGGGATGAGGGAACACAACATTTTAGAAAGTGAAAATGAAAGAAAAAAATATAAAGTTGAAAGAGAAAACTTCAAGTATGAAAAGGTAACTCTAGGGAAATTCTGTGTATTTTGAACAGAGAGCCCCTACAGATAACTTAAGTTACAAACAGTGTAGAGCAAGGAGTGACAGTTTTTCCCACCAGAAAAAAATAAGGCTCTGAACAAACATCTGGAATTAAGGATATTTATCACAGAGGAGAGAGGTTAAGTAATTCGTAGGAGGATCCTGTTATAATTAATCAGCATTTTCTCATGCTAGTATTAACAATTTGCTGAGTAAAAATGTTGGTTAATTTTTTTTTTTACTCCTTGACTTCAAATTGGAGAAGCATTTTAAGACTTCTGTTTATTTCAGGCCCTGCCAAATTTAACAGTTATCCACCAGACCAGGAGAAATATTTATGGATGGGGGATGTCTTTTATCATATTCTCCTTCAACTGCTCTCTTGCAAAGAACAAAACCAGAGCAAAAAGACGCATTCAGGATTTAATTTTTTCCCCACACTTAGCCTGCCCAATTCCATGTAGTCAAATAGACAACTCTGTAGACTTATCCAGGCTTACCCAGAGCCTGGTTCTGTGAACAGTCTCCTGTTCTAAAGTCAATGGGACTACCAAAATGAATAAATAAACTGAAATTTTAATGTATATGTTTGCAAGATCAGTTCCTATGCTGATAATGTAATGCGAAAGACAAATTTAAAAGAGAAATTTGGGAACATTTGGTGGTGTTATGTCAGCAAGTAAATACTAACCATCTGGTCTCTAGATTGCTAATCTATTTCCCCTGATTTTATGGTAGCATGCTTCCTGTGTCTGCAAGCTTGAGACTACATCATTAAACTTTTGTGTTGATCTTTTTTAGTGTTTTAACAGAAACATTTGAAATACTTTGCCATTTTGGGTGTGAAATTTTCTTCTATGCATATTTTTTTCTGGCTGGAAATTTTTCATTCTGTTACAGCTTATTTTAAGGTGTTTATTGAATCACATAAGGATGAATAATTTCAGGTATGTTCTATAAAAAGCAGACCAGTCATCCACAGTGAATGCCATCCAGTTATGTAGGGCTTACTAATTACTACCTGAAATTAGGCTGTAAGATCTCAGTTTGATCCCAGTATCACAGAGTACCAGGTTGAAGGGACCCTGGTCCAGCCTTTCTTGGCTTTTTTTGCTGTAGCAGCAGCAGCAGCAGCAGCAGCAGCAGCAGCAGCAGCAGCAGCAGCAGCAGCAGCAGCAGCAGCAGCAGCAGCAGCCTGGTCACTCATACTGAGCTTGCTGTCTACCAGGACCCTCAGGTGCCTTGTCATAGAGCTGGTCCCCAGCCAGCCAGATCCCCACCTGTGCTGCACTCCTGGATTGTATTTTCCCAGGTGCAAATTTTTGTCTTTGTGGAACTTCATAAAGCTCTTGGCAGCCCACTCTTCCAGCCTATCCAGGTCTCCCTGCAGGGTGGCCCTCCCTCCCCACTTTCCCCCTCAGCTTGGTATTATCAGCAAACTCCATCAGGATACACTGGATCCCATTCTCCAGATCACCTATGAAGATACTAAACAGATGTGGGCCCAATATTCATCCCTGGGGGACCCCACTTATCATAGGCTGCCAGTTGGAAAAGGAGTTATTTACCACCATCCTCTGGCTGTGTCTGGTAGCCAGCTCCCCATCCACTGCTTCCACTATGGACCACTTGTCTAGATCCTAATGCATCCATCACTTTAGGAGGAGTCTCTGGGAAAACATATTGAAAGCCTTGGAGACAACATCCATTGCTCACCCCACACCAACTGAGCAGGTCATTGTGTTGTCACAAGGTGATCAGGTTTGTCAAGCATGACTTGCCTTTGGTGAATCCCTGCTGGCTTTTCCCAATCATGTGCTTCATTTGACTTGTGATAGCCCCCAGGAGAATTTGTTCCCCAACTTTCCCAGGGAATGGAGTAAAACTGACAGGCCTGTAATTCCCTGGATCCTCCTTCAAGCCCTTCTTGTAGATGGGGTGACATTAGCCTTCTTCCAGTCTTCTGGGACGTCCCCTGATTTCCACAACTTCTCCAAGATTATGGAGAGCATCCTTTGAATGACATCAGCCAGCTCTTTTAAAACTCTTGGATGTGTAACATCAGGATCCATCAATTTGTAGGGGTCAGGCCCCTGTGACTGTTCACAGGCAAGCTCTTCTCTCACTGACAGAATCTGTTGGTGTTTTTATAAACCTGGATTTTTGATCCCAGGACCTGTGTCTCAAGGTGAAGACAGAGGTGAAGATTTGTGTTGGGAATCTGCCTTTTCAGCATTAAGGGTAACCTCTGCTGCTTAACAGTGAGCCAGTATTTCCTTCTGTTTGTTGTTTATGCACCCAAAGAACCCTTTCTTGTGTTTTTTCACCTCTCTGGCCAGTTTCACTTTGAGCTGAGCTCATGCTTTTCTATCTGCATCTGCTCATCCTGGCAAGGTCCTTGTAGTTCTCAGTGGGTTTTCCATCTCTGGAACACTTCTCTTTCAGTTTTGAGCAGAGTCAAAAGCTCACATTTAAGCCAAGGGAGTCTTTTATTCCAGCTACTTTCCTTACCTTTAAACAGCATGAACTGGTTTTGTGCTTTCAGGAGAGTGTCCTTGAAAACTGAGCACTCACAAGTCCCTTCATCTTCCATGGAAGCCTCTCAGGGAATCTCTCCCAACTGAGCTCAGAGCGAGATAAGATTCTTGACTGTATGTTGTTACCTTAGGGGTAAGTTCTGGATTGCTATGCATTGCAAGGAAAAAAATGAATTGGTGCATACCATTAAAGGTATAACATTTCCAACAGACTGAAATGTTGAGAAGCACTTATCACAGCTTGAGGAAGGCTTGTTTCACTGAGGGAAGCTATAGGAATATCAATTTTCTATGAACTGCAAAGTAAACATATTTAGAAAATTAATTAAAACTACTTTAAAAACTCTCCATGATCCTCATTCTTCTCCCAAGAGGTTTAACTATAATTTATCTTTAATTCAATATAATCAGATCAAATGCAATCTCTTTTATGATGCATAAAACCTTGCCCACGTGAACTTAAGTTAACTATAATGCCTATGATTTCTTTAAACTTACATGAATGAAGTTTTATATTTTTCCTTTTCATTTAGTTTAACTTCACTAAATGAAGATGAAATGCACCAATGTTAATTCTTTAACAAAACTAACTGTCCACATAGGGTTTAAATCTACAGCTCATGCATTCAAGGAGTTAAGCCTATTTAGAGCATTGGTTAACATTCAGTAAAAAATGAGACTGAATTTCACACAGATTATACCAGAAATGATGCACTTTTTTTGGTGTCTCCTTGCTGCTAAGAAGTTCTTGTGATTTGGTTTGTGCATTCTCATGAGAATTAACCATGGCCTTATTTTAGGAAGCTGGTTAAAGGCCTACTGTACATGGAAGAACTATATTCTTAAGCAGGCTTTCCTTCAGTCAGATTATCTGTATGTGCTCACTCCTGCAATGAACTCATCACACACATCGTGGTTTGCTTGCAGAAAGGTCCCAGCATCTTCAGCTGACAGCCCAGTGCTGAGGCACCAGGAACCAGCTACAGCTGTGCCTCTCAATCTCTCAGCTGGAGACACAGCAAAGTCTCATGATCTTGTCTTGCCCATTCCAAATGAAATGCTTTTGATGTGTAAGGTATGTGGTTTAAGTCCACTATTAAGAAAAATACATCTTATGAAAAGAAGCATAGGCTAATTTCAGATGAAATTAGGATGTTATGCTTGGCAATAACTTGGGGAATGCCAGTTATCAAGGAAAGAATGTGAGAATGCTTATGCAAGACCAGCCATAATCACCAGGACTTCAGCAGGAACTGCCTGGATCACCCGGCTCATGCAAAACACCACAGATGTTGTATCCTTAAAAAGGTGAAATGGGAAGTAGGCTGCCACAGGTTGAAATAAATAATCCATCAACATTCAACTTTTACCATGGGACTGAAATTTTAGTAGGAGGCAGGACCTTAACCCAGTTCTGAGAGGAACTTAAGAAGCCATGGTGAAGTTACTGAAAAGAATTCCACAAACGCTGTCAAAGCCAAAATAACAAACAACTCTTAACAAATGAACTTCCATTTCAGAAAGTCATTTAGAATAATGACAAGTCTAGTCTTAGATGAAATCAAAGTTTTGGTGGAGCACAAAAAAAATACCCTCTTTTATGTAAGTATGTCTCAGTGCATTTCAGATGGATTTTAATTGCTGAAGTTACACTAATAATCATGATGGTTTTTACCTGGAATGAGCAAGTATCTCCTAATTTAACTTAAAAGCCATTCAGAATCTAGTTATGAGGTGTGGGAAGCTTAAGTCAGTCTGAGCCAAAGCAGATTTGAGAGCCAGGGCAGAATCCTGTCATTTTGTGTTATTAGAATGGGTGCTGTTTGCTCAAAACCACCTTTGCCAAGGTAGACCTAAGTGCCATGGCAGTCATGCCATGACCTGTCAGCTGAATTCAGCTGCTGGATGATACAGTTTTAAACCCAATGGAAGCAAAGACACTCTGCTTAAATGAGCCCAATGGGACAAGAGACACAGCTTTAATGGAGCCACAAACCCCAGGTTAATTAGTCAGGCAATTTTGAATTAGAAAATTAAAGCTACAAGGCTTAAAGATCAAATAAACAAATAAAACCAACAACTCCTTTAGAGAGAAAAAAAAATAAGAGAAAGAAATACACTTTCTGTATTTTTTTCATTTTGGTGTATGTGTTTTGTCAACATTGGAAGGTGTCCATGACACAATATGAAATAAAAATTGACATTCATTTAGGCTCAGCAAGGCATTTATCAGGAACTGAGGAATTTTGGGTATAAACTCTACCCACAAGAAATAGTGGGGTAGAAGTTTCTGTGCTTTCACTGATAACAAGTAAGGCCAAACTCAATTCCTGGGTTTCCAGATCTTGACAGAAGTGTATTAAGTATGCTTGTGTCCTTGAAGTAGATATTTTAGCAGATGTTTTGGTTCTGTCCATTAGGGTTGTTCATCAGCACTGAAGGTTTAACATGACATCACCTTTAACAAAATGTAGCCATACTTAAGGAAAGAAAAATTAACATCAGTGAGTTTCAGTTTTTGCCTACTACTCTGTTAGTGAATTTGGGAAAATAATTACAGCAAATTCTATTGCAGGGGAATTAATTTTCTTAGGATATTGAATAATTACATTTATATTGTGGTGCTTTCCAAAGGCACTGTCAGGACCACGACTGTGGTCACAAAAAATTGTTCCAGACAGTTTACCATTTGAATCTTCAATTTTGCAAGTGATACCATTCACATATTTAGGTGCACGAAAGAACTTTTCCACACAAAATGTATCTAACTATATTTTAATGTTTAATTAAATATCATAGTAGGTAAGGACACAATTACAAAGCCAAGTAGATGCAGAAGGATCAATCCTTTTAACCCTAAATAGGATTTGGGATGATGTGTCCTCTATTGGCCAGTCAAGATTTAACAGGATCAGTATCCATCTCCCTTGAATTCTACTACTTCACTAATTCAGCTCCTTGTAAGGGTTTTTGTACATCAGCATGCATGGATGGGAAACACCATCATCCAAACCAAAATGCATTTGTACAAAAATACTTTCTTCCATTTCCCACTGCCAAGAGTGTCTCACACCAGCTAGAAAACTATGTTCAAAATAAAGGGAAAGGTATTTCTAAAGATTAGATGAACTAATAAACCAAGGTAGATCCTGAAGGCTGTGTGTTCATACAGTCCTCAATGTACAAAACATGAACTTTGCCCCTTGACCCTTTAACCAGCCCCTTTGAATGAAATATTTTGTAGAAGGTGGACGAGCTTTTGGAGTTAAAAAAATAAGTTCTACAACAATGATTTTTCTCCCATGTATTAACTGGCTGACACAAGCTAACTACAAGGTATATGACACATAGTCTTCCCTGCTGTTCAGAAGACTGGGTGACTTCACAAATCACACAGACTTCAAAATCAAGCTAGGAAAGTTGGAATCATGTTTGTAAACTGAAAAAGCATTTGATACTGACAATCATGTACAATTTTATTATTTTAAACAGGTTGAAAACATTAAATGATAAAAGTGATACTAATGTGAGAATTTTTCTGAATGTCTAAAAACCTTTTTGGAACAACCAACACTTCAATTCCTTTAACTAAGGTAATTAAACAATGGTAATTAAACCCACAGACTTGTCTCAGATGCTGGACTATGTTTATTTTCTGATTTCTCATCTGGTGTTTGTGACAGCAATAATCACACTCCATTACAGGATGCATTGTAAACCTCTCCAGATGAAGCCTAACAAGTTGTTTTGTGACAGCCACCCTCGGTGTGATTGAGATGTCTGTATGCCCAACATTAAGCTACTTATCCTTATGAGCCAAAGCTTTTCCAGCCCACAGCCACAAATCCTTATCACTTTGTTTCACACTCTTTCTTCCTTTATTGTCTCCAACAGTGGTGAAAACAGTAAGTTACAGCTGAGACCTTGTGTGGATTTTTGAGGGGCCATTAATCACCTTGTCCCAGATTGTAACATGAAGTCTTAATCACCATTCCTGAAAGCACTGAAGCAAAGCACTGAACTCATTCTGGATGAGCTGGATTTTTCTGACTGCAAGTAGAGTGTGTGAGAACACCTGTTGGCACGTCACTCTTCAGTTTTCACTTCTTCTTTCCTGAGCATTACTTAAATAGGAAATTCTGCTGTAGTAGAAAATAGCCCTCTGTGAAGCCAGACTAATTACATGCTCCTGTGCTATTACAAAAGTGCAAGCAATTCTGTTGGCTATCACAAATGCCACAGGTTCAGTATATTTGGAAGGGGTAATCTGATACTGCCATGGAGTAATTAGTTTATAGTTAGCAGATGCTGATGGCCCTTTTTAGCATCCCTCCTCTTCGAAACAAAATAAAGCACAACTCCTGTGTATTAACTCCATAAAGACACAGTGGGACCTGCAGTTACCTCTGTGGGATCCTTACAATTCCACTTGTCACTTTCCAGGAGATTTTCTTCAGTTACAGCTGTTTACAAGGTCAGACTGAAATACATTGATCAGTTTTCCATTCTATAGGCAAGGAGGTTGTGCAAGTCAGTCCTAGATCTGTTGGGCTAACATGGCAACAGCAGAAGTGGCAAAAGATACAAAGTCTTGACAATCTCATGCGGGAGCTGGAAATAATTGGGCTATTTAGGGATGGCAAGCCAAACCAACACCTTTGATTTGAAGAATGCAATTCTTTGCCTGTGAAATCTTCCTAGTCAGAAGGATAAAGAATTATAGCTTCTTTGGACAAACTCAAATCACTGGAGTATTTTTTAAATTTACTGTACCTCACCTGAAAGAATCAACTGTGAGGTTTAAAATCAACCACTCCATTTTCTTTCTTATGTTTTGAATTTTTAGCCTCCCTAAGGACTTAATAATTGCTTTTATGAGACACAGTACATCTGAAGTAGTTTGGAAGTCTGTTACACTGATCTGTCATGATGTCTTCTGTGAGGATGAAAAAAAGACATAATGCTTATTTTATTTGGTTACTTTTTCTTTTCAGAACCTTTCCACATAAAACTGGATAAGAGAGAGAACAAAACTGGGATCTAGGTCAATCTGAAATGTCTGATTGGTAGAAATCTCCTTGGGATGGATTGACAAAGAAAAAAACCAGCAGATGAGAAGGTGAAGGCCAGAGTAAAGGACCAGAATCCTCTGTTTTTCTAAAGAGCTTTTTCCTTTGCTCTGTGTTTTTGTTTTTCCTGAAGACTCTGGTATCCTGTAAGCATTTCAGCTCAGGAAGGAATTATTAAAAAACAATTTTGTTGACTGGATAAAAATTAGTTATTTTAAAAGTTGAACCATTAAGGCACAGTATTACGATTTAGACGTTATCTTACAGACATAACAGCAACAGTGAGTTGTGGGATAGATATCCTGCTCTGGAGACTGGGAAAAAAACCCAACAAAACCCCAGCAAAAGGTAAGTGTTCTCCTTCAACTTGTGCCTGGTAGGCTCAGCGTCAGGTTTCCTGTGCATAGAGAAATAAAATTAAATACCCCCCGTACAAAGAATTTCTACAAGCACATGTTAACAATTAAAGATGACATTGTTCTGCTGAGATCACAAAATCCTTTCAGGTTGTGTAGGAAGGTCGAAGAGATTTGGTAAATTCTTCCCTTTTTCTGACTTTTATATCCCTTACAAGTTTCATAACTGGTCTTAACTTTTCCTTAACTTTTCCAATTTCTCCTACTTAAAGTAAAGACTACCAGTGTTGCCCTTGTGAAGAGCTGTCCCCGGTGCTTTTGAGCACTCGCTGCCTGTGCCCTGCTCCATCCGGGCGGCAGAACTCCCCCTTCGCACACACGCTTTGCCCTTTAGGTGATTAATTCCGACCAAGTGCCTCAGCCACCCCCGCAGCCTGCCCGGGTAGAAGGCAGTGCCCGCTGCTGCCTCCCGCTCGTACCTTTCCCCCGCTCGGTCCGGCTCCCGGTACTGGCGGCCGCACACCTGCCTGAGGCGGCTCCGAGCGCCTCCCCGCCTCACCTGCCCTGCGAGC